>CM045760.1:73272091-73459324 GCA_025200525.1 Camellia lanceoleosa | reverse complement strand
AATGGGTGTAACTAGATGAAACCTGCTTTAAGTCCAAGAAACCCCAAAATGGTGGAAAAAGGAGAGAGAGAAGAAAAAAAGTGACTTTTTCAATGCACTACGGCTTTATATAGACGCATGATCCGGGCTGAGCGCAAGAAGTGACGCTTTCGAGCATCCAAACACAAAAGTGTGACCGCCGAGACAAGAAGTGACGCCGGCGTAGAATACAAACTCTTAGAAGTTTTATAGACAAGTGACCACCGCCGAGTATAAGAAGCGCCGAGAGTAAGAATGGCCGCCGGCGAAGAATGACAACTCCAAGTGTCTCCGCAAACCTACAAAAGTGAAGTTCACAATGACAGCTCGAGCACTGGCGTAGAAGGAACAAAAATTTAGGCAACAATAGCTTGAGAAACAAGTCACCACTTTGTTCCCCAACGCAACCAAGACACTCGATAACCAAACCCAATAAATAATGAGCGGAGCAAGACATGAACAACCAAAAAGACAATGAAACTCGATCCAAAACATCAACCGTTGGATTCAAACCAAGGTCACTATAGAAAATGATGTGTACTAAAAAGATTTGATGGTGCGTAAATAGAATTACCCACAAAATTTGCATACATAATAATATAATTGAATGTGGGTGGTAGACTATTCATTTTAAAATAAAACAACCATAAAATTGAATTTTATTTCAAAATAACATTATCTCATTATTCTTGTAGTGTTTACTATTAGAGAAAATACTAAAAAATAATATTTTATTCATAAAATATATATTACAAAAAAAAAAAGGAAAAAAAGAAAAGAAAAAAGAGATACAAACAAATCAGGTTAAAGCACAGATATCTCGTTTCTTTAAGGAGATCAAGCCCATTGTGATAGGAAAAATTCAAACACCGGTTTAGCAGCCACTAGACTCTAACTTGTCCCCTCCAAGATACATGACCCTAACCACTTATCGTATGGTTTAGGCCAACTCTATACAAGATGGTGAACCCAAACGCCACCGATAATAAACACTCTTCTTTAGTAATCTCTCAAATGTAGAAATGTTGGTGTAGAATGAAAAGATGGAGAATGAAACTATTTATAGGCTACGAGTCTATTTAAAATATAAATAGATAAAGATTCGCTAAACTAGAATAATGGGCGATTCCCACAACCTCCAAAACTTACTCACAATCCGCCATAACCTTCCAAAACTCCTCATTATAGATCAAAAGAAAAGGTCACAAAATAAATAAATAAATAAATAAATAATTATTTAAAGACCAAAATAATATTAAAATGGTCTTAGAATCGCTCACTCATTTTAATATTAACAAGGACAAGAGAGATTACTAGACAAAGATAAACTATTATGCATCATGAAGGTGTCCTGTGCATTGAACCTTCATTAGTAAAACAACAATCTCTATTCGAGCCAAGAGTGGTCCCAAACTCGAACTATAGCTCTTGAAGGAAATAAAGGTAGTGTTTGGTAGAGTTTAGTAAATGTGATTTGAGAGTATGAGTTGTATTTTGAGTTTGTGTGTTGTGGAATTATAATTTGAATGTAGAAAATTTGTCTGGTAAAGAGTTTTGGAAAATATGTTTGATTTGAGTGGGAAATTGTTGATGTGACATTTGATATGTGATTCAAAATTTACAACTCATAACTAAACATACAATTCAAAATTATTTTAAAGCACATAAAAATTGAAAATATTTTTTCGATTATAAATTAATTAACATAAAAAAAATAAAAAATAAATTTTGTCAATTGGCCGGTCAATCGAATCGCCAACCTAACGCTAAAAAAAATTACAAACACCGCAGAGAAAAACAGAGCTTTGCGAGTTTTGGAAATTAATTCAAAAACTCTTACCAAACATCATGCTCAAACTCAAGTGTGGAAAACTAATTCTAGAGCTCTTCCAAACAGAGCCAAAGTATCCTTTGCTCACATAATAACCTGTGTTGTGTAACACCCCAAACAAATTAACACAAATAGACTCATTATCTTCCAACAACATAATCTTGTTTCCCAAAATTAATAGCTACCACTTCTTAAAGTATACGAATATAAAGCCTTATCATTAACATCATCATCAATCTCTAACATTTGTTGTCACGACCCGAACCCGCCTCTATGGGTTAAGGCTATAACCAGCCAGTAATCACGAGATTACCTACGACCTCAAACCAAATAAGATAAGACTCATCAGAGTAAAAGGGGCCAAACGGAAGCAAATTTAAAACTTTGTCCTGAGTGCTTATATGCACACCATAACATTCCATACGTACATATGTTAATAACTCACAACAGAAAGTGTAATGACATAAGATTCTATAAAGGCAGGATCATCCAAACTAAGTCAACCCATGAAAACTATATACAGACGTATTCAAAACTTCGCCAACCTGACAAAATGTAAATACATAACAAAAGGGCGAAGACGGGTCTCGTGCGTGAGACACAAGGGCTGACTCTCTCAAAACCTTAGTTGTTCCATACAGACTTCACTGAGGCTGGGTCTGGACTTTTCTTGGCTCACCTACAAACACATGAATGAGCGTGAGCGA
This sequence comes from Camellia lanceoleosa, assembly GCA_025200525.1. Taxonomy (NCBI): domain Eukaryota; kingdom Viridiplantae; phylum Streptophyta; class Magnoliopsida; order Ericales; family Theaceae; genus Camellia; species Camellia lanceoleosa. The sequence continues at coordinate 73,456,768 of CM045760.1, read as the reverse complement.
AAGCCCAGTGAATAATATCAAATCAAATATAGAAGTTACATATCAATGTAGAACAACATATTCCAAACGGCCTTGGGCCCAATTCCTATTTCTATTTAACAGATATATAACTGTACGAAATTCAAATCAAGTGACTGTAGTTCCAAACATTCTGGCCTTTGGCCCATTCAGATTTCCATTCATGTCAAAACGGCCTGCGGCCCATTCATTTCTGTCAAAATGGCCTTTGGCCTGTTCGTTTACGTCAAAACGGCCTTCGGCCCATACATTCGTGTCAAAACAGTCTTTGGCCCACTCGTTTATGTCAAAACGGCCTTCGGCCCATACATTCGTGTCAAAACGGCATTCGGCCCACTCATTCATGTCAAAACAACCTTAGGTCCATTCATATATGTCAAAACGACCTTCGGTCCACTCATTCATGTCAAAACGACCTTCGGTCCATTCATTTATGTCAAAACAGCCTTCGGTCCATACATTCGTGTCAAAACGGCCTTTGGCCCACTCATTCATGTCAAAACGACCTTCGGTCCACTCATTTCTATCAAAATGACCTTCAGTCCATTCATTTCTTCCAAAACGGCCTTCGGCCCATACATTCGTGTCAAAATGGCCTTTGGCCCACTCATTCATATCAAAACGACCTTCGGTCCACTCATTTCTATCAAAACAACATTCGGTCCATTCATTTCTGTCAAAACGGCCTTTGGCCTATACATTCGTGTCAAGATGGCCTTTGGCCCACTCATTCATGTCAAAACGACCTTCAGTCCACTCATTTCTATCAAAATGACCTCCGGTCCATTCATTTTTGTCAAAACTTTCGCCCATACATTAGGTGTCCAAAAACACCTTTGGCCAATTCACTCTATTATTCAGATCAAACTGGCCTCTGGCCCATTCAAACTTTCGTATCAAACTGGCCTTCGGCCCATTTATCCTTTCCTATCAAACTATCATTCATATCAGATTGTCGTTCATATTAGATTATCATTCATATCGGATTATCATCCGTGTCAAACTATCATTCATATCAAACTATCATTCATATCAAACTGGCCTTTGGCCCATTCGCTCTTTAGGCATAGTAAGCGTTTGTCCATAATTCAAATTACAGACTTATAGGAAGCTAAGCAATTGGACAAATAGCATATTTCAAATAACTTTATTAAGATACTACTTACAGTGATCGGCATGTGGATTTGCCTTGGAGCTTGACCCTACATATCACATAACACATATGGGTCACAAATAATTCAATCCATTCTTTAATTCACATATTCCTCTTTAGGCTTTATTTTTATCTCTTTAATTCAATCACAATGCTCAATGCATGCCTAAGAGTGTTTAGAAGTGAAAGGGAACGAAAAACAGAACACAGAATGCATTTTCAAAATTTCATAAAACAGGGTCCCCGCTCGAGCGTGGACTTCCCCGCTCGAGCAGACCCAAGAGGCCTGCAAAAGTACTGGTTAGGTCGAATTCATGCTCGATCGTGCACTCTGGCGCTCGAGCAGAAGGCCTCTCTACATAGATCCCCACTCGAGTGTGGACTTCCCCGCTCGAGCGGATACCATGTCTGCAAAAAGTGCTGGGAGCACGAAATTCACGCTCGAGCGGCGGTTTCCCCGCTCGGTCGGACATCAAACTTTCTGGAAATTCCAGAACTGTTCTTGGAGTTCAATTTTGGTATTCGAAGGTCTCAACTCGTGATTTCAGTCCCAAAAACATATAAACACATTATGTTTCAAGGGTACACAAACAATATGAAGCTAATTACTCAAAATCATGGTTCAATTCTCCAAAATCAATCAACATTCTTGTATAATCATGGCTTATGCTTTCAAATCCCATATGAGCTTCACATCTTCAATGATCAATCATGCATGCAATCTTTTAACTCCAATTCCATTTCAAATAGGTCAAATGATGCTCCAAATCATGAAGCTACACAAAACTACTCATGCATGTAAGGTTTGATGCTCCATTCCTCATATTTAACATGCTACATGCTAGAACACCCAAAATTGTAACAATTATGCACATGCATGTTCATTTTAACTTCAAATTCAACTCAACCTTGGTCATGAGCTACCATACCACTTGATTTCACAAAATTACAACATTAAACTCATGAATTCACTTACCTAGAGGACCCATCCTTCCAATCTCTAGCAAATTCTTGAGTAATCATCCAAAATCTCCAAGTTTCTTGACCAACCTTCAATCTCCTACTCTCTCTTCCTCTAACAACCCTCTCTTCTCTTCTTTGAGTTTATGATTAGCCAAAATGAGGCTAGAGAGAGAGAGAGAGAGAGAGAGAGATTGAGTATATAAAGGCCCCCACTCAACCATTATTTTATTGTAAAACAATTGGGCACTTAATTCATTAATTTCATCTGATTAATTTAATCCAAATCAATTTCTAATTAAATTTCCTAGGCTCTAAAAATTATGCCAATCACAATGGCGCCAATCAATTTCGGGTTCAGAGTGGCGAGGCTTTCAAGTTAATTTCCATGAGATAGTCAAATAGATATTCCTACGGTAAGCAGATAGAAATTCAAAACCGCATATTTTCACATAAATGGTACACAAAATCGTATCAAACACGTAATCATATGCATAATAAGGACCAATTAACATAATTAGGACGAGGTTATTACATTTGTAATCATTAAACTCTAGAGATTTACAAAATGCTCCACATGTGATTATACATTCAACATTCATAGAATATGAATCTATAGCATGTGACACAATAAGTCAAGTAAAGTTGATGCCCCAAGGGCTACAAATTCCAAGGTTTATGCTGGTTACACAAAACAATGGTTTTGAACCCATACATATAAAGCCCTTGGCTTGTCAAAATAATTACAACAAAAGGAAAGAGCCTTGTGCTCTCAAACATATTCCACAACTTTAACTCCACGGAATCACTGCATCATTTCCTACACAAAATCCCATAGAGTTATCACAAAGCCCAGTAGGAAGATTTTAGCAAAGTATCTACATTTTATACAGTCTTCTGAGATGAATGCATACATCATGACACGCTTAGAAACATATATCTCTATCTTTTAAAACTTTAGTGCACAATGCAATTTGAAAATACAACAATTCAATAACTTCAATATAGTTCAAGGAGTGGTAACACGATTCGGGTAATCCCTAGATTGGTGTTTGCAAGTAGGCATAATAAGCATTACCAATCCCCACTTTATCGGTTGTTAGGAAGATACGTGATACCTCCTCCAATCGTGTTTTCGGTCTTTCACCATGGGTACTTAGGCCAACTTAACTAATACAAACTACACCCTTATCCGAGACTTAGCAAAGTATTTACCCCAAAAACAAATCAAAATGATCTTGTTTCACAAAACAATTTCCTTTCTTAAAGCAATAATTTTTCAATGCAATATTCAAAATCAATTGCAACAATGATTAAATGGAATGGCAATGCAAGACTTAACAATGTATTAATATAGTTCTTTTTTTAATTTCCACCACACAATCTCCCATTGTGATCAACTTCCACATCTCTTATCAATGTAACATCATAATACATTTTCCAAGAGATAATAATATAATAAAACATCATTCATGCATTTTCCACATATTAATCATCATTTTTAAATTTGGTCTTTCCAAGACAAACAACAGTAAGCTATTCCTCATGCTTACCAAATCAACAATTCTCATTTTTCTCATAAAACTTCCTCATTTGATACAACTATAGAAACTTCCTCCATCATTTACTCACATAATAATTTATCAAACATAAATTTCACAATATCACAACCTTTTCCCAAAATTCCCAAATTCTAGGGTTTCGGTAAAACTAGGTTTTTGTTTCATTTTGAAATGATTTTTCCAAAACAACACCCATACCTTAGAACATAGCTCATACCTTCAAAAGCTTTGGAAAAATAGAAAAAAAATCCATTTTTATATCATCTAGGGTTCATCAACCCAAAATCATGATCCAAACAAGTTTAGACTTGCAAAAACATATATATAACTCAAAGATTATCCCTACCTCAAGATTAGAAGAGAAAGGAGATGAAATACCTAAAGTTCACTGTTGATGAAAACTTGATTCGATCAGTGTAAATGTAGCCCTTGTCGCCCTCTTCGATTTGGTGTAAAAGGCCCTCAAATTCTTGAAGATTTTTGCTAAATGTTAGAGAGAAGTTTGGATTTGGGTGTGTTTGTAGAGAGAAGGAAGAAAAAAGATGAGTATAGAGAAAGAGAGGTGAAAAGTGCCCAAAACACATTTTTGGCATCGGTTTTGAAGAAAAGTGCATAAAATTCGAGATAAATGTGCCAAAATCCACATGAGCAGTTCAAATTCGACGGCGGAATTCCAAATCCTAAAAGTAGATTCGATAATCTATGAGTGATTGGCTCTAGAAAAGAGCCCAAAATTTTCACAAAATCTGCTTGAGTGGAATCTGAGAATTCGCATGGCGGTTTCTACCCATAAAACTTCGAAATCACTGTGAATGCCGAGTGGCTAACAAATTTGCACAAGCAGTTTTGCCCTGAAACTCATAAAATGATTTTTGTACTCTGAAACAAGTTCCAATGCCCAAAACTCAAAAAAAAATAAAATAAAATAAAATAAAATAAAATAAAAAATAACCCGTGAATGTCAAGAGAGGTTAAGTAGGAGTATAAAAGAATTATCAATGACCCAATACGATGAACAAAACGAGATTAAGTAGGAGTAAAGCACACTATCTTACTACTCAACACCAGCAAATCCCTAGACTCGGGACATCACATTTTAACATGAGTTTTAAACAGCCAGTACATTACAACCTTGTGCTAATCTTAGTTCTCATGAACATATTTGAGAATAAGCCTAGTTCTCATAGGAAGTGGCCCTACTTCCATGCTGATGTTCCTGCAATTTACACACCCCACTCAACAAGAGCTATAAAATTTCATTAAACGTACAAAAGCTCCATCTAATTTGTTCAAAGGCATTCCATATTGATAGAAAGCTACCAGTAGGAGGATTGTGTTAACAGGAGGAAGACAATCAGACAAGATAAGAGAAGGTATTATAGATAGGGGAAAGAACGACTACCCTCCAACATTACAGGACAAATGCACCTACATCATACGGATGGACAACAATATATTAAAGAGCAACACCAATATGATTCGTTCTTCCCATTGAACCTAGTCAAGGATCTCTGGTCCCTAGGTTGGGTGTCCTCATACATGGTTTATGATTTTATAGGCTTCAATCCCATCTCCCTTAATGTATTCCAAACCCTATCTCTCACCAAGGCCTTGGTTAACGGATCTGAAAGATTATCACAATAGTTTACATAATTCACATTTATGATGCCATTACTCAAATAAGATCTCACATTACTATGTTTCCTTTTGATAGATCTAGATTTACCATTATAAAAATGGTTGTTCATTGTACCAATAGCAGTAGTATTATCACAACAACTTAACACATGAGGAATTGATTTTTCCCTAAAAGGGATTTCATGTAACAAGTCTCAACCAATTTGCTTCCTCAAATGCTGAAACTAAAGCTATAAGCTCAGCTTCCATTGTAGAATTAGCAATTATAGTCTACTTTTTAGACTTCCAACATATTGCACCACCATCCAAGGTAAAAATAAAACCTGAGGTAGAGAGAGAATCACTTGACAAAGTGTTCCAATCGGCATCACTATATCCTTCAAGTACCACAGGATACTTATTATTAAACAAGCCATAATTTTTGGTACCAGACAAATATCTCATAATTCTTCCCGTGGCTAGCCAATGATCTCGACTTGGCTTGCTAGTAAACCTGCTAAGTACTCCAACCGCATATCCAACGTTAGGTCTAGAATAGTCATAACATATCTCAAACTACCAATCATGCTAGTATACTCCTTTTGATTAATAACTTCTTTTACATTTGTTACAAGGAATAAATGTATGCTTATATCAAAAGGAGTAGCAACATGTTTACAATCTAGAAAATTATATTTCTTTAAAATTTTCTCAACACAGGGGTTGTTTGGCAAAGGCTATTTTTTGGTTTTTTGGGCTAAAATTCACAAAAAGACAAAATAGGCTAAAATAGTCAATAAAACAAAATGTCACATCCAACCCAAAATCATTTTATTTTTTTCCCTCACAAACATCACATCCAACTACAAAAAAACTCAACTATCTTCCCAACCACAAAAAATTTAGCCTACTAGAATAGCCAAAAACTAAAATAGTCTACTAAAATAGCAACTTCCCAAACACCCACATAATGCAACTAATCAAGAAAAATATAATCATTAGTCTTGATAATTTTTATTCCCAAAATAAAATTGGCTTCACCAAGATCTTTCATGTCAAAATGGCTACTAACCATATTTTTAGTCTCATTTATAATATGCAAATTAGAGCAAAAAATAAGTAAATCATCCACATATAGGCTAATAATCACATGAGCATTCTTACAAGATTTATAATATATGCACTTATCACGTTCATTAGTCTTATAGTCATTCTCAAGCATACATGAATTCAATTTCTCATGCCACTGTTTAGGAACTTGTTTTAAACCATAAATGGATTTAGTTAGCTTACACATCTTGCTTTCTTGGTCGGCTCCACAAAGCCTCGGGTTGGTTTATGTAAATCTCGTCATTTAGATCTCCATTTAAAAATATTCTTTTCACATCCATTTGATGAATTTTTGAATCATGAATTATAGCCACTACTATTAGCAGTCTAACGGATGTAACTCTAGTAACTAGAGAAAAAGTATCAAAGAAATCAAGATCAACTTTCTGCTTAAAACTTTAGCAACAAGCCTCACTCTTTATTTATCTATGATTGCATCTGATTTAAGTTTTTTACGAGGGACTCATTTACACTCAATAATCTTACAACCTGGAGGTAAATCAACTAACTTCCATATTTTATTTGAAAGTAGTGAATCCATCTCATTATTTACAACCTCTCTCCAGAAAATACCATCATGTGATGATAAAGCTTTTCGCAATGTAAGAGGAATTTCTTCCATATTTAGGGCTTTTCATCAACCAATTCAACCGATGAACCTGACTGATCCAACTGACCCAATCAAATAACGGATGGTTTCGCTCTATGTTTTGGTCAACAACGATTTATTTGCAAAAAGACATAGCATGGCATATGCATTCATCTCTTGAGACTTCTATAAAATGTATATACTTTGTTAAGGATTTCCTATTGGGCTTTATGCTCACCCTACGGGATCTTTGTGCAGGAAAAGATGTGGTGATTCCGCCTAACTAAAGGCGAGGAAATATGTGTTGAGAGTACAAGGCTCTAATTTTACTGTAACTCTGTTTGTAAGCCAAGGGTTGTATTTGTGTGGGTTTGAATAACGATTTTGTGTAACCAAGCCTAAGCCTTGGAAACTTGTAAACCCTTGGGTGTAATGCAAGTGTGGTGATTTATTTTCCGTCTTACTTTAAAGAACCATGGCAATCGCATTATCATTTAGGTATAAAAATTGGGGCATTACAACTTGGTATCAGAGCTACCGGGTTTGAATACTTGGAGCTCGTGGGAAGTGGTTGTTTAACCACAATGGGTTCATTTAGCATGCTTAGGAAGTGTTATGCATCTTGTGACTATGTGATAACATGCTTATGTGACTAAATGGGTATGGGATTGGACTTTTGGGATGTTGTTTGCGCCTGTTAAATTCCTTGAGGTCTTATTAGAAGGGCACTTGATCAATACTCATTCAACTAAGAATTCTTGGTTTTTGTGGGATGAATCTCATCATAAGAGTATAATCCGTATGTGTTTACATGACTAAGTGCTTATGTGGCATGAAATTTAATTGTTATATGGTAGAGGAAAATATAGAATTATTATGATCAAACGTGTAAGGAAAGTTGCGGGCACGTGTGAGTTAGTGTGCTAAATTAATTCTATTTTCATTTATAGGATGTCTGGAAGTGGTCATACCCATGGTGGTAGGCGGAGGCGTGGTAGGGCTCGCCGAGGTGTGCATGAGGTACCGGTCCATGAGGTTTCGGTGCAAGAGGAAGAGTCCGGCCAAGCTAATGTGGCCGAACAAGTGGGGCAGGTGAGAATCCCGGGACAAGCGAGTCAAACCGCAATGGGAGCCCTAGCTCGAGAAATCGCAGGGGCTTTAAGAGAGTCTATGAACTTGTTGAGGGTGGAGAATCAAGCCCTAGAGAACACTACAGAGTCAAGGGCGAGTTTCCTTATTGGAGAGTTCTTGTGGGCCAAACCGGATGAGTTCCATGGTGGCCCCGAGCCTAAGAAAGCGGATGAGTGGCTCGAACAAACTGTGAAGACATTTGAGATGCTTCACATCAAAGATAGTGAACTAAGAGTGACTCTAGTGAGCTACTACCTTAAGGGAGAGGTGGGTCATTGGTGGAAATATGCCAAGGGTAGAGTGGAACCGCTATGGAAAGCCTTTGCGGTTGCTTTCCAAGATAAGTACATACCTCCTACTGCTACGGAGAGATTGAGGCAAGAGTTTAAAGACCTCAAACAACTCGACATGCAGTGGCGAGTTTGAGGCGGTCTTCTCTAGTTTGTCAGTTGCACGAGTTGGTGGCAACGGAAGAGCACCGTTGCATTGAATTTGAAAAGAAATTGAAAACAAAAATTATGTTCAAGCTTGTCGGAAATATGATTCGGGACTATGACCGACTTGTGGAGACGGTGACACACGTAGAAATTTCCATACAAGTCGAGGAGGAGAGGGTTCGGAGTTCGAGGTCTAGGGGTCAAAAGTCTCAAGGGGACTATAGGCAGAACAAGAAAAGCAGGAACACATATCCATCCCAGTCCCAACCACTGGTCAAGGGTTTAATTGTTATCAGTGTGGTCAGCCGGGGCATATGAAGAGAACGTGCCCACAGTTGGGAGACGCATCTGGCACATCAGGGTCGAGGTAGACTCAGAGCCACTAGCAGGCTCAATCAGTCCAAGCTTCGCGAGTTAATCAGGAAGCCCCTTCGGCTCAGTCAGTACAATAGGCCTATGCTCTGAGAGGGGAGCAAGTTAATCAGGGGCCACAAGGACGCGTGTGTGCTGTTTTCGTGCCAGAGCAGTTGCCAAAATCCTCAGTTGTGAGAGGTGTTTTTGTTGTGTGTAATTCTTTAGCTAATGTATTGATAGACACGGGTGCATCCCATTCATTTTTATCTACTGCATTTGCTTCTGCATTGGGGTTACAAGTAGCATGGTTAGTGCCTTCACTCAGAGTAGAGTCACCTGTTGGGGGTACAGTTGATTTAGACTGGGGTTGTCGTGATTGTGAAATAGAAGTTGTCGGGCGTTGACTTCCGTTTGCTTTTGTGTTGCTAGATATGTTGAGTTTTGATGTCATTTTAGGCATAGACTGGTTGTGTTCTTATCAAGCTATGATTGATTGTTTTCGTCAGAGAGTTACGGTGTGCACTTCGTGTGGTGATCGTTTCTATTTTCTGGGGAACCGAGTTGATGCCTTGTCGCCAGTTGTTGACCTTCGTAGTAGGAGCAAGCTTAGTGGCCTTCTTGCAACTCTCTTGGATAGTGAGAGTGACGGGGCTCATTTTGAGTTACCAAGGGTAGTTTGTGAAAACTCGGATGTCTTTCCAGAAGATCTTACAAGTTTACCACCGCACCGGGAGATCGAGTTCTCCATTGAATTAGTGCCTGGCACGACACCGATTTCCATGTCACCGTATAGATTTGCACCCGCCGAATTGCATGAGTTGAAGATTCAACTCCAAAAACTTTTAGACAAGGGCTTCATTCGCCCTAGTACATTGCCTTAGGGAGCGCCGGCTCTCTTTGTGAAGAAGAAGGATGGGTCATTGCGGTTGTGTATTGATTACTGCAAGTTGAATAGAGTTAGAGTTAAGAACAAGTATCTTCTAACCAAAATAGATGATTTGTTTGACCAACTTAGAGGGTCTCGTTGCTTCTCAAAAATAGATTTGAGGTCGAGGTACCATCAGTTGAGAGTCCGGGAGGAGGACATTCAGAAGACGACCTTTCGTACTCGTTATGGCATCAATGAATTCCTTGTAATGCCTTTTGGGTTGACCAATGCGCCGGCTTCCTTTATGGATTTCATGAACAGAATTTTTCGGGAATACTTGGACCGTTTTGTAGTCGTCTTTGTGGGCAACATTTTGGTTTTGTTAAACTCTGAAGAGGAACACGAGACTCACTGCGGATAGTCTTTGGGTTTACTTAGTGAGCACCAATTGTATGCCAAATTTGAAAAATGCGAGTTTTGGTTAACAGAGGTGAAGTTTTTGGGGCATGTAGTGTCTAGAGAGGGAGTGACTGTGGACTCCTCAAAGATAGATGTCATACAGGATTGGGAACCACCCAAGAATGTTTTTGAAATCCAGAGTTTCTTGGGATTAGCAGGATATTATCGACGTTTTGTAAGGAACTTCTCTAAACTAGCTACACCTTTGACAAGGTTGACTAGAAAGGGTATCAAATTTGTGTAGTGTGAGGCTTGTGAAAAGTCATTCCAAGAGCTTAAGACTAGATTGACTATCGCACTGATTTTGATAATTTCAAAAAGGGGTTTGAATTACACTATCTATTATGATGCGTCCGGGGATGGACTTGGTTGTGTCTTGATGCAAGAGGGAAATTAGCAGCGGTGATTGACAACTCATGAGAAAAATTACCCCACCTATGATGTAGAATTAGCGCGGTGATTTTTGCTTTGAAAATTGGAGGCATTACTTATGCGGTGAGAAAGTTGAAGTCTTCTCCGATCATAAGAGTCTAAAGTATTTGTTTTCTCAAAAAGACTTGAATTTACGACAACGTCGGTGGATGGAATTTATGGAGGATTATGACTTTGCATTACACTATCATCCAGGGAAGGCCAATGTGGTGGCCGATGCTTTGAGTCAAAAATCTGTGAGTAGTTTGGCAAGTGTGGCCATTCGGGAATGGGATATGCTAGATGTTATTTGCAAGTTTGATTTGCACTTGGGTGAGTCCGGAGAGAGTGCTACCTTGTTTACTTTGAATGCTCAACCTACCTTGGTTAGTAAGGTCATAGAGGCACAACGAGGAGACCGTGATGTGGAATCGATTTGTGTTAAGATTTCCAATGGGAAGGAAGAGAAAGGTTTGAACGTTCATTCGGATCTGAGTATACGTTACCTAGATCGTTTGTTTGTACTAGAATCTTGTAGAGAGGAAGTACTTCGGGAGTTCCATCACTCACGCCCTGCGGTATACCCGGGAGATACTAAAATGTATCATGATCTTAGTCGTCAGTTTTGGTGGAGAGGTATGAAACAGGATGTCGCTTTATTTGTATCGAAGTGCCTTACTTGTCAACAAGTGAAGGCCGAACACCAAAGACCAGCGGGTTTGTTACAACCCTTATCGATAGCCAAGTGGAAATGGAAGCGTGTTACCATGGATTTTGTAGTTGGGCTTCCTAGAACACAATGAGGCAATGGCGCCATTTGGGTGATTGTTGATAGGTTGACTAAGTCTACCCATTTCATTCCGATGTGCACCAGCGACTCAGTTGAACACTTGGCAGAGATGTACATTAGAGAGATAGTTCAACTTCATGGAGTTCCTGTGACTATTGTGTCGGATAGGGATCCTTGTTTTACTGCCCGGTTATGGCAAAGCCTTCAAGAGGCATTGGGAACTAAGTTAACTCTTAGCATCGCTTATCATCCTCAAACCAATGGACAGTCGGAACGTACCATTCAGATTTTGGAGGACATGCTTAGAGCTTGTGTCCTTGATTTTAAGGGGCCTTGGGAAAGGCACTTACCATTGATTGAGTTTGCTTACAATAATAGTTACCATGCTAGTATTGGGATGACACCATTTGAGGCCTTGTATGGCCAACCTTGTAGATCACCGGTTTGTAATGGCGAAGTGGGTGATGCGCCGTTACTGGGTCTGAATATTGTTAGAGAGATAACCGAGAAAGTTGTTGTCATTTGGAAGAGGTTAGCTATGGCCCAAAGACGACAAAAGAGTTATGTCGATAAGAGGAGACGATCTTTATCTTTTGAAGTTGGTGACCATGTGTTTCTAAAAATCTCACTAATGCGGGGTTTGATGAGATTTGGTAAGTGTAGACACCCCATTTTTGACCGTCCTCAAGACTTGGTTGTGCTTGTAGGTACACCCAACAACTAGTTCAATTGCTCGCTGAGTACTCGACTATCACGGCGGAACGTCACCGGTTCGAGCTTCCCAGACCTTGTGTCCTTCTCGCCTTTCTTGGACCATGGCTAGGTACTCTCTTAATGGACCTTCGGTTCCTTGCCGCCATGGCATGGCTTCTTGGCCATGGCATGGAACTGCCGGCCATTGGTGATGCCTGCCGCCATCGGTGAGCCCTTGAAGCCATTGATGATGGCCGCACCCTGTCTCAACCGGTTTTCTCCAAATCTTTTGAGCCAGCTGGTTTTTTGTTTGCTCCCTCCATACACGTGTATAGAGGATGGAACCTTGTAAAGCTTCTTGAAGAAGCTTTAGCTTTGCATTCCTCTATATAAGGAGAGAGCCCTCTCCTTAAAGGGTTCACCATTTTGAAGAGAAGAAACTCTCTTTCTCTCTATATTGTTTGTGTTTGTGGTTAGAAGTTGGATTTCCTTGCACTTTTACACTACAACACATAGACATACACCACCACCATTCGACCTAGCTTCTTGTGTGGTCTTCTTGAGGTCCAAACACCGGTTTCCACCCCAGAGTTGCTACTTTGAAGAGGGTCTTCAAGGGTGAGTATTTTCCCATTTTTGCACTTTCTTGTGCTTCACCTTAGCCCTCCTTGCATAGTGATTTGGGCTTTGCTTATAACTAAAATAAGTCTTGTATTTAAGTGCTTTTTAAGTTTACTTAAGGTCATTTTGCTGTTAGGGGTATGTAACCCTCTTGCATGTTTTGTTTGGCTTTGTTTTAAGCCATTCCTTGAGGCCTCCGAGCTAGCCTTGGTTTGGCCTTCCTACCACTGAAATCTAGTGGATTTTCAGTGGTAAAGGTGTGGTTTTGAGATCCTTAATCAGAGGGTGGCCCCTCTCTTTGGTTTCTCTTTGCTTGCATTTTGGCCTTCAAGGACCATCCCTCCATGCATTTTTTTAGGCTTAGTTCAGGCCTATTTTGTGACTTTTAGGACCTGCCTTGGCCCCGTCCATGGCTGGTTTGGTCATATTTTGCATGCATCTAGTATGTGTTGAGTAACTTCATTCATGGCTCATCAAAGTAGCATGTGTGCTTAGCTTGTGTTGAGGACATTTCAGTGGGTTTTTGGTGATGTTTTACCATGCCATGAATCTGTTTTGGGTTGGTTTTGTCACTCCATGCTTGCATGATGTACTTGCAATGTAAATCCCCTAAACTAGCTTCATATGCTCCATGCTTTGCCATGTCATGTTAGCTTGTTTGGTTTACATTTCAGCATGTATTTGGTCATCATTTGGCATGTCATGACCCTATCTATAGTTGGTTTGATCATCCTTTGCATGCTCCACATAAGTGTAGAACAAATCTTGTTTACTAGCCCTTTGTGCATGATGCTTTGACTCATCATCCTAGCATATTTTGGCTTTGCTCTAACATGATTTTCTACTTATTTTGGGCTGCTCTAGGACTATTTTGGGCTGCCATGGCTATATCACTCATGCTTTGTATAGCTAGAGTGTAAATGCTTAGGCTAATCTTGGGTTTTGAGGCCCCTACCATGCCATACATGTGATGTTTGCATGCTTTGCCCTCATTCCATATGCTATTTCAGTCCATGAAATGTTGTCATACACTCGCATTTGACATGCCTTGAATGCTTTATATAGTTTGTGCTTTATGCCTCAAGAATGAGCTTTTGTGCATGCCATTAAGCCTAAGCCTTTGGCTCATCATTTCAGTGCATTTTGGGTCTTATTATACCATGATGTAACTCTTTGTTATGTTGTCCAAGTCTTGTCATGATTGGTTTCAATAGGTGTAGTGTATTGCCTCTTTAAAGCCTTGCATGCTCCATGTTCTTGGCTTTGTGTTCTAGCCTATGTTGGCTAGCTTTGAGCTTGATTTTGGTCTTCATTGGACCTGCCCTAGGGCTGTTTTAAGTCCCCTTGGCCCTTTGGGGCATGCCTTGTATGGCCTTGGCTTAAGTCCCCTTGCTTACTTTGAGCTTTGAGCATCATAACATGCCATGCTTGCACTTTTGAGTTGATTTGGCATCACTTTACATGATATTCCAGAGCTTACCTCATTGCCATATATCCATGCTTGTCGCTCCTTAAGTGTGCTTAAGAGTTGTCCTCTTTGTGCCTTAATACTTGGGCCATTTGGCATACATGTTTGCCTTGCCATTCCATGCTTTTCATGCCATCAATTCATCACTTTTGGCCACTGATTTGGGCTTAGTTGAGAGCTGCCCACATTAGTTTAAGTCCATCCCTTTGCATGTTGTCGCATGCCTGTCTTGCATATTGTTGTATGCTTGCTCCATCTTTGCATGTTATCACATGCTAGCCCCTTTGCATGTTGTCGCATGCCTGTCTTGCATATTGTTGTATGCTTTCTCCATCTTTGCATGTTGTTGCATGCTAGCCCCATTACATGTTGTCGCATGTCCATGTTGCATTTTGTCATGATTTCCAAGGTTGTTGCCTCACATCATGCTTATATGCTTGTTGCATGCTTGAGTTAGTTACATGCTTGCACACTTAAGTCTCATTGCATGTTTGCCATGCTTATGTGTTGCATCGTTGTTTGGATTAAGTGTTAATCCAAGCACGAGAAACGAGAGGTGTTTCATACTCCAAGTGATGGAACATGTCTCAATTCTCGGTCGCCGAAGCTCTTGATGATTCATGATAAAGTTATAGGCTTTACTTGTTGTATTTGTGCATTCATTTTCATATTGATTTGCACAAGTTGGATCTTTGGCCATCATGCATCGGCATGCGTGATTGATGGTCGTGGATCCGACTAGGCCTCTCCCTTGATGTTTTGAGGTGATATAAGGTGGCATAGTGTGTACACACCCTTGGGAGACCCTCTATTTTCTCTATTTTGTGCTTTGTTGCAGCTTGGTGTCACAACACACTAGTGGCCGACAGTGCACCACTGATGGCCGGCAGACTCTCATCCTTGGCCGGCAATGCCCTGTTGTTGGCCGGTAATGCTCCTTTCATGGCCTGCAGGCCACTGGTGAACTCTCCAGCAGTGTTTTGGTAAGTTTCAGCAACAAATATTGGAAGACACCATGCAAACAGAGCCTCTAAAAAGCAAGCGAAGGCGTTGAGGCGAGAACCAGCGAGCATGCATGCCTTCCTTCTTCGAGCAATTGGAGCATCTTTATTTGTTGCCTTTCATTTGTTGATTATTATTTAATTTGTTAATTAATTAAGTTGTGTAATAATTAGTTGTAGCTAGTTATTCATTTGGTTTTGTAATAATTAATTAGCTTGTTAGTTAGTTAATTAGTTGGTTTGTATTATTCTTTCGAACCCTCCGAGAGAGGGCACAATTGTAATAAGTGTGCGTGTGTGTGATGTATGTCTTCCAACCCCGCGTCTTTCTCCCTTTTATTTACCAGCTTATGATGGTTAGATTAGGGCATGTTTCAATTAGCATACTTATGCTTGCATGTTTGCATTCATTCATCTGTCTTGCATGCACTGGCCTCGGCGCATCACATTAACTGCATTTTATTTTCAATTCCAAATTGAATACATGCTATATCTTGCATTGCTCATGCCATTCTTAGAATAATGAGCCTATTGTACTTGCACTTTTGCATGTATCGGATGAGACATTTTTGTATATTTAGGATCATGCACGGATTTCTAACATAGCTTCTGTTTTGGCTTGGAGTACTCGGCAAGTATTTGTGCTTTAGCATCCTTGCATGTGTGTGAGTGACTACCATGATAGCATGCTTACCATGAGGCTACCTACTTATGTGATATAACTGCCTGAATGCCTGTGGGTGAAGGTTGGGTTATTTGGATTGGAACAATTCATCAATTGTGAGTTTTAAGCCCACTTGAGAGTGGCAAATCATCATGTTTTCTAAGCCCACCTGAGGGTGGCAAATCCACATTTTAAGCCTACTTGCGAGTAGCAAAACCTTTTCAAAACAAACATGAAATGTTTTGTTCCAATTCAGGCGACCCAGTCTATACTTGTATGCCGTGTGCATCATATAGTAAATCTAGGCTAATAACCAGAATAAGAGCACATGATGTTTTCAAAACTCAATATCATGGTTAGTAGAGGCCGATCTTTGATCGGGCAAGCGGGGGTGCTCATGAAGTGACCTTCCTCAATCGTACCTAAGTTCTCGAGCCGAGGTAACTTTGGTGATGACAGACACGTGGCCTTAGGCAACGAGTCAGAGTTTCCTAAATTCCCCAAAATAAAATATTTAGGTGGCGACTCTGTATCTGGCAAAGCAGTCCATGTTTGGCATTTCTTTACAAAAAATCTATTTTCAAAAACAATTTGCCAGATTTGGACTCTTTGGTTCAAGATTTAGAACCGTGACAATTTGAGTCCGAACTGTAATGAGCCCAAATGAACAAAACGGGATGCATCCTCCCGGGACGTTCAGGGACGTCTACAGTAAGAGTGGCAAATTATCTCCAAGGTTCATTAGGCCTTCTAAGATCTTAGAGTGAATTTGGGAAATGGCATACTGGTTAGCTTTACCGCCATAACTTTCGGGAGTTCACAACGTATTTCACGTAGCTATGCTTTGGAAGTATGAACCCGACCCTTCTCATATACTTGATTGGGTTGACTTGGAGGTAGATGAGGATGCCTCTTACGAAGAACGACCGGTTCAAATATTAGATACCCGGGAGCAAGTGCTACGGGGCAAACTATATCGTTGGTAAAGGCGTTGGGGAGACACCATGGGGTTGAAGAAGCGACGTGGGAATGGGAGGCGGAAGTCCGCTCCACATATCCAGATTTGTTTCAAAATGCTTAAGTTGTTTTCCTTTGTAATATTCCCTCGTGTTGAGGGAAACATATTTAAAGTTGTTCACCACATGTTGATATGTGCGTTGTTGTTTTACGCATAAGGTTGTTGAGAGTTGCCATTACCTTTTGGGAAATTTCATGTTTATGTGTATTTGGGAGGTTGTTGTTAATGAGATAACCATGGTGAAAATGATGGAATTTGGTTGAGAGTTAGTATTGTGATTTGAAAATGAAATAGCGTGGTTTTGATCGATAGAAACCCTTTTGTTTGGGTAGTTTGATTTGAAATTTCGGGGATGAAATTCTTTAAGAGGGAAAGGTTGTAGCGATCCCGGTTTTGACCCGTCTCTTTGTGGTGTTATGAGCTCGAGTTGGTATGGTCTTGAATGGTGTTACGTATCTTAGTTTCCCTTGTATTCCCCTTTATTTTTGATTATCAGGTTATAGTGGTGTGTTTGGAACAGGTAATGTCTCCAAACCTTTAGATCTTGAATCCAACCCGAATTGTGCCTTGCAGAGTTGTATCGAAAGTTAATTCTTCCATGTTTTGCCACTTCGCTGACTATGTCAGGGGTCGAGCTGCCCAATCGCCGAAGCAAAAATGCAAAATACATTCGAAGTTGCTTGTCCGCTCGAGGGGCCGTTTATGCGCTCGGCGGAGAATGTTTTGTTCGAAGTTTGATCTGCTGCTAAAAGCACGAAAGTGTATTTAACGCTCGAGCGGACCATCTTATATCAGTCCGTAAGGGGAGATTTCAGATCACTTTTTCAGTTCTCTCTCTCTCTCTATAACTCTCAAAAATTTCAAGATCTAGAGCTTCTCTTTCTAGAAGTCATCTTCTCTCTTTGATTTCTCCAAATTCGTTGGGAGTTAGACCGAAGTTCTTCATCAAAGTTGTGTAACTTCTCAAGGGCTTCGTTGTGTGCGGTGGAGATCGAGCTTCGACACCGCAAATTTTGGGGTTTCATCTCTATTCTTCTTCAATACTTGAGGTAAGGATTTTCTTAGAGTTATATATATATATTTGCAAGATCTAGATAATTTTCGAAATCATCCTTCGATAGCTTTGAAAATTGATTG
Source organism: Camellia lanceoleosa (assembly GCA_025200525.1). Lineage (NCBI taxonomy): Eukaryota > Viridiplantae > Streptophyta > Magnoliopsida > Ericales > Theaceae > Camellia > Camellia lanceoleosa. The sequence continues at coordinate 73,438,707 of CM045760.1, read as the reverse complement.
ATGACTCAAGAAGTTGAGCGATTTTGAAAGTGGGTTTGTCTCTTGTTCTTTTAAAATGATCTTATGGGTTTTGATCTTCGTTGATTGAAGAAAAGATGATTTTGGAAAGTTTTATTTCAAAAGATTTGAGTTGTACAGTTTTGGTGAGAAAACCTAGAAAATGGGAATTTTTAAAAGAGATTGGAAACCCATGAATGATATTGTTATATTTCTTTTGTGTGTCAAAATAAATAGATGTTTGAAAAATTTCTTATGTATATTTATATGAATGATGAATTTCATGGAATATGAGAATTGTTGTTCATTTTGGAAATTATTGTTCAAAACGTTAAAATAGTCTTGAAATGACTAATTGTTGAGGATACCTGAGAAGAGGGAATTGTTTTATTCCTTGGATGATGAATTGGAATAAAAGTATTTATATTTATCTTATGAAATTGCATTGAAATGAGAAATGGGAATTTTGATCACAATGGTAATATTATGTAGAAGAATTGGAAATGAAAGAATTGTTACATTGTCTTGATTGTTGTTGCATTGACATATCAATTCATTTGATTACATTAAACTTTCAAAGTCGATTTGAAAACTTGCATTGAGAAATGAATGTTCAGAAAACAAGTTTTCATGGAATGGTTTTGGGGTAAATACATTGGTAAGCCTTGATAGGTGGTGTAGATGAAATTGAATAAGTTGGCCTGAGGGTCTGGGGTGAAAGACCGAAAATCCGTGCGGATAGGTGTCGAGCCTTCCGGTTAATATCGGTAAAAATGACAATTTGGTAGTACTCGTATAGTTTACTTGCAGACACCGACCTAGGGATTACCAGACTTGTATTTACTGCCCCTTGAATTAAATTGTTAAGTTTTGAACAATGGACATTTCATGGCATCATTGAGCATGATGGTTTTCAAAAGAAGAAGATATGATTTATTTGCAAAAAGACATAGAATGGCATGTGCATTCATCTCTTGAGACTTGTATAAAATGTATATATTTTGTTAAGGATTTCCTACTAGGCCTTATGCTCACCCTACGGGATCTTTGTGTAGGAAAAAATTGGTGATTGCGCCTAACTAAAGGCGAGGAAATATGTGTTGAGAGTACAAGACTCTCATTTTGCTATAACTCTGTTTGTAAGCCAAATGTTGTATTTGTGTGGGTTTGAATAACCATTTTGTGTAACCAGTTCTAAGCCTTGGAAACTTGTAAACCCTTGGGGGTATCTATGTGTTTATGTTATTTTGATTTGAAGTGAATGTATTATCGCCTAAAGACTATTTGTATCATGTAATGCAGCTGTGGGGATTTATTTTCAGTTTTACTTTAAAGAATCACGGTTATTGTATTATCGTTTAGGTATAAAAATTAGGCGTTACAACAACGGTTTGGGAATCCATTATTTCTTGGTTAGGCGATCGGTGATTGAGTCAAGTTCAAGAACCATACAAAATTGACCCGACGCTTATTTTTTATAATTAAATGCTAGCTTTACACGTTTTACTATATTATACAGCAACGTACACCTGTCATCATTATTTTATGTCTTTCACAGTGACCTAAAACGTCAGTTACACTAACCCAAAAATATTATCATATCTATCATTTATTAGTCCATTTGTATCTCTCTCATTTCTCTCTCTTTCTTAAAAAACCACATACAGATTTCGAAAATCACAAATCTATCCCATTTTCTCTCTCTTCAAGACTCATCTTTGTCATTTGTTGCTTCATTTATATCTCTCATTTATTTCTATTTTGATTCCAAAGGTCACAAACAGGTCCATCCTATTTTCTCTCTCTAGAGTCTCCTTCTTCAAGACTCATCTCTTTCATTTATTGTTTCATCTGTATGTGTCTCATTTATCTCTCTTTTTTAGCAAACAATTTGTAGATTCTAAAGGTCACAAACCTATCCCATCTTCCTTCACAATAATCCTTTTTACTCTCTCTTCTCTCTCTCTCTCTCTTACATACACAATCTCTTTCTCTTTCAAATTACAACGTTAGGCTTTCAATAATCAAATAGTAATTGCAAACATCGCTCTCCCTCATGATCTCCTCTATATATGGTTAAGCGCCAATCACAATGGCTTCGGTGGTTGGCTGAATGATGGTAAAGTGCTAGTGGCGATGGCAACGAGCAACCATGGCATAGTCAATGTCCCTTCCCTCTTTTCCATTTTATGTTTTCCACTATTTTTTTTACTCTTAGATTCCAATTTGTGTTTTTAAGTCGTGTTTGAATTATTTTCTTTTCTTTTTTTTATTTTTTATCTATGCATGTGAGGTTTCTATGGCTTAGTTTCGCTATACGATCCTTGATCATTATTGTTCGATTTCAACCGAAATTCTACCACCAATCGAATAGAAAAAATGGACTGTTTCGAACAATCGACTGACATTGGTTGACAAAATCTCTAACGAAAATGGGTTTGAGAAGCGGTTCCACCATTATACTTGAATCACCCAACCCGTGAACACCCTTTCCACATTGTAAAGATAATAGTTAGGGTCAAAATCTTTTTCAACTTAGCTCTTTTACTCTACCTTGGTTGGATTTGAAGGTTTTCTTTTCTTGAAAAACTTGAGCTAGAGTAGAAAAAGATCGGCATAGATAAAATATTTTCAGAAAATATTTGACCCTCACTATTTACAGATTTAAAATAAAATTTACTTTCATGAAAAATAGCATCACATAATTCAAAAATAATATCATTTTTCATGTCAAAAAATTTATAAGTTGTACAATGTAGCGCATACCCAAGAAAGGCACAAGTGGTAGTTCATTCACCCAATTTAGGTCATTTAGGATTTGCAAGTCTCACAAAAGCTAAACATCCCTAAACCCTCAAATAACCCAACTTTGGTTTATGCCCCCTCCACAACTCATAAGGTACAATTTAGTCTTTTTCTGTGGCACTTTATTTATCACATGACAAGTTGTAAAATTGCCTCACACCAAAGATTTGAGGGAGGATCCTAATCAATAAGCATAGCATTCATTAAATCAAATAACGTTCTATTATTTCTTTCAACTACGCCATCAGATGAAGGTGAATATGGTGGAGTAGTCTCATCAATTCCCAAGGACTGAACAAAGGAATTGCATCAAAGAGATTCATACTTTCGACCTCTATCATTTCTAATACGCTTAATCTTTTTACCGAATTGGTTTTAATTCTTTAAATTTCTCAAAAGCATCACTTCCATTTTTTTAATAAATATACATTTGTATATTTTGAAAAATCATCAATAAAAGTGATACCACAAGTTAAAATTCCTTCTAACTCACACAAATCAGTATAAAATAATTCTTGTAATTCGGTATTTTTCTCAACACTTTTATGATGTATAGCGACTCTAGTTTAAACCCGCCCCATTTATTGTCTTGTATCCGGGTTTTCTTGCCTTGATGGTTGTTCATGTCTTCTTCCATCTTATTCTTTGTTGAGTTTGGTTATTGAAGTGCCTTGATTGTGTTTGAAGTAGGTTGGGAGTCTGTTTTCAAAGAGTTGATTGCCCAGAATTTTGCTTTTTCGCTCGAGCGACACTTTTTGCGCTCAAATAGTCTTTTAAAGTCGCTCGAGCAAACTTTTGCAGGTTTGAACTACTGGGAGGGGTGCATTGTGCGCTCGAGCGGTGTCTTCGTTGTGTCTGGTTTCTCGAGCGATCTGCGCGCATATCAGTCCGTAGGGGGTCACTTTTGAATCATTTTCTCATCTCTCTCTCTCTCTCTCTAAAACACTCCAAAACCTAAATCTAGTTACTCTCTCTCTAGAAACCCTATCTAAAACTCCAATACCTTGTAATCCATTGATTTCTACACCATAGTCCCTTTGATAAAAGGTAAAAGCTCACCTAGAGCTTAGTTAAGCGATGAACTTCGATGTATGAATGTATGTTGTTTCTCATATTTATTCCGCATATAAGTTATCTTTATTGCATTATTTTGGGGCATTACACTCAGTTTTAATAAACATTTAACCATAAACATAACAAAATTTAGAGCCTTCAGCCCCTGGTCATCCCAAGCTATGTCCTTGGAGGTGGCGTGTCACCAGTACCTGAAGTGGTTTCCCAAGTAGGGCGAGCTAAAGCCCAATAGAGATAAACTAACACAATATATGAAGTTTAACTATGATATAAGTGTCAAGTAAATGCTCAATTTACATAACCAATTTACATTCTTTCCATAACCATTCAACATTGATATTTACATCTCAATTCATTGTCATTCATCCATTTCAAATCAATTCATGAGTATAGTTCCTTGTCATCCAAATAACCCCCAAATGAGACTACAACTCATTGGTTCACAATTTAATAACAACCATTGTTCAAACACTTCAATTTTCTCTCCATTTTACGGAATCTACATCCAGGAATCGGCACCCATGTATATATATAGGATTTTGGGACTTTCACCTGGACACCGGCCAACTTAATTTTATATGGAGTCCATCCCTATCTCCTCCCAAACCTGGAGTACATCCCCTATCTCCTCCCTAACAAAGATATATATACAATGCATTAAGAACATCGTCATATACAATGACTATCCACGACACATATTCAATAACTCAATCATACCGCCATATTCAATGACGTAAATTAAACGATAGGTTTCAATTCACCTAATCCACATGCAGTTTCTACAACAATCATAGCTATCCTCCACCAATAGCCCAAAACAGATATTTCTAAATAGATATACAATCTTTTAAACAGATAATTTATCAAATTTCCATAGGTGAGTGATTTAACAAACCCAGCTACACCATTCATTCATACACCCTCCAAATTTCGTATTTCCCATTTCAATTTCATTATTTATACAAAATAATTTATTTAACTCAAATTAGGGCAAATCTCTCATTTTTCTCAAATTCAACCAAATGGCTGGATTCCACCATTTTAGCAATAGAGAAACTTCATACACAAGGCCCCATAGTCATTTTATAGATCAACATGGAAAACCCCTCTTTTACATTTTGAACCCAAACCCTAGTTTACTCAAAACTACTCTCAAACCCCATCATCTATACACAATGTAACGCCCTAATTTTTCATGCCCAAATGGTAATACAATAGTCATGGCTCTTTAAAGTAAAACTGATAACAAATCCTCATACTTGCATTACATGATGTAAATAGTCTTCATGCAATAATACAATTAATCCAACAACAATTAATTAAATAACAAATACCCCCAAGGGTTTACAAGTTTCGAGGCTTGAGCACGGTTACACAAAACGATTATTCAAACTCACACATATAAAGCCCTTGGCTTGCAATCAGAGTCACAGCAAATGAGCACGTTATGTTCTCTGCACACACTTCCACACCTTCAGTTAGGCGGAATCATCACATCTTTTCCTGCACAAAAATCTCGTAGGGTGAGCATAAAGCCCAGTAGAGAATTCTTAACAAAGTATATACATTTTACACAAGTCTCAAGAGATGGAATGCTTATGCCATGCCATGCCTTGCCTTTTTGAAAGTAAAACACACATTTATCTTTTGAAAACCAACATATTCAATGATGTCATGCCATTTCAATTGCTTAACATTTATCAAATTTTATTCGAGGGACGGTAAATATAACTCTGGAAATCCCTAGGTCAGTGTCTGCAAGTAGTATATAAGTACTACAATTTGCCATTTTTACCAGTATCAACTAGAGGGCTCGACACCCATAATATGTCATTTTTACCAGTATTAACTAGAAGGCTCGACACCTATTCTCTACACTACCTTTCAAGACTTACCACTGTATTTACCCCAAAACTATTTCATGAAAACTTATTTCTTAACATTTCTTTCTCAATGCAAGTTTTCAAATCAACTTTCAAAGTTCAATGTAATCAAATGAATTGATATGCCAATGCAACAATAATCAATACAATGCAACAATTCTTTCATTTCCAATTTTTCCACACAATGCTACCATTGTGATCAAAATTTCCATTTCTCCTTTCCATGCAATTTCACAAGATGAATAAATATACATTTATTTCAATTCATCCAAGGGAGAACATAATTCCCACATTTCAAACATTTCCAACAACTTAGTCATTTCAAGACTATATCAACACTTTTAAATAGCAATTTTCAAAACTTCAACAATTATCTTATTCCATGGAAAACCATCATTTATATGTAATAAATAAACAATTTTCAACATCTTTTTTAAAAATCCCCAAATTTCTAGGTTTTCTCACCAAAAACCATTCATCTTCAAATATTTGAGAAGATCTCACCAAAACATCTTTCCTTCATCAACATAGTTCAAAAACCCCTAATTTCTATCTCAAAGGATCAAATAGTAAACCCACTTTCAAAATCACTATTTTTCTTGAATCAACAACTAATTTTCAAAACTAATCAAGTGATGATTTCGAAAATCATCTTGATCTTGCAAAAACATATAAATAACTCAAAAAAAATCCCTACCTCAAGTTTGAAAAAGAAATGAGTTGAAAATCCCAAAACCAATGGCGATGAAACTCGATCTCCACCGCACACAATGTAACTCTCGCCTAAACAACCAACTTTGATGAAGAACTTGGATCTAAATCCCAATGGATTTGAAGAAATCAAATATCTTGTGAGGTTTTTTGTGGGAAATGTAAAGAGAAGGGAGAGGAAATGTTTTTAGAGAGAAAGAGATACACAAAAGTCACACTCAATCAGCCCAAAAGATGAGAAAAGAGAAAAAAAATTCGGATCCACCTACCTCCCTTGCGTCGAAGCCTATTCCTACGTCGTGGCGTGCTCTCAGCGTCGGCCAACACTCCCGCACATGCGGCCCTTCTCCCCCGCACCTCAGCCGCACCTGCCTATTTAGCAGTGTGCTGCACACCTCTTCCCTAAAATCCGCACGTGCGGCCTAACTTCCCGTACGTGCGGCTCCTATCTCGCACGTGCGGCCCCTATCCCGCACGTGTGGCCCAAGGCCCCACACATGCATCCTTGGTCCTCAACCCAGGAATGTCTCAACTCAACTCCTGATCCTCCGGGCTTGACCTCGCACACTCCGAGACGTGTGAAACTTGACATGGAAGCAAACAAGTACTAACCTTTTGAGAACAGCTTCTAAACACAACAAACGCCAACGAACAATAATGCCCCAAGTGGAACTCGTCACCCTAACAAGATAAACCAAAGGTAAACAAAAGGAACAAGAAATGCACAACAAAACCGGTCTTCACACACAACAACACATATCTAGGTTAAAAGACATATTAAGGTGTAGAATATCCCTACCTCAAGAGTAGAATCTCAAAGGAGATGAAGAAGAACCCCAAAGGTGCACAAAACCAAGCTTTGTTAGGTTGGAATGGAAGCCCACAAGATGCTCCACCTTTTTCTCAAAGGAAGTAGCGTAGAGATGCTTGGATCTTGGAGTATTTGTAGAGAGAGAGAGAGAGAGTGCCGGATTAGAGTCTCAAGAAGAATAGATTTGAAAAAGTGATGTAAAAAGTGCTTTTCGCGATCTAATATACGCGCAGTCCGCTCGAACGAAGAAGTTAACGCTTGAGCACAAGACATAACATTTTGTTCCGCTCGAGCTCAAGAAATGTTGCTCGAGCGCCAAGACACAATAACAAGGCACTACCCGCTCGAGCGCAATAAGACCCGCTCAAGCGTAGAATACATACTTCTAGTTTTTGCAGACAACAGACAACCCGCTCAAGCGCAAGGAATGTCGCTCAAGCGTAAGAGACATCGCTCGAGCGTGAAAAACACTCCTCTAGTACTTCTGTAGAGTTGCCAAGTACTGAGAGTTTGCAACTTCGCTTTCGGCGCCAAAAAGGCACCTTTCGGCGAGAGGACCAAATTACAGGCAACTAAGCTTGGTAAAAACAAGCAACTAACATGTTCCAAATGCAACCACAACAATCCAAAGGCCCATTTCAACAGATACAGGGGAGGAAAGAGGTAAACAACAATATGGAAACATTAAACCCGAGTCCGAAACACAACAAATGACCAGTTAAAATCGAGATTGCCATAAATCGACTATCTCGAAAAAGAAAATTCCTCATTTCACGCCAGACTGATTATGATGATCCCACATTCAAGGATAGATTGAAACAATTTCAAAAAGAAGCACATCGGTTAAGAGCATGTATTCTACATGACAAACAATTGCATTATAGAACCAACGTTCGAAATGTCACAAGTAAGTGCAGAAATATTATCATTTTCATATATATACAATTCTTATTATTTTTTATACTAAATATATTTATTTGAAGCAATTTACAATACAGGAGTTGTTATGCCTTCCACATCAGAAGGTGTTCATTTCTAGTAACGTGTTTCAAGAGTTATTGCATTGACAAGCAATACTAATGTTCTAAATTGTAAGAATTTCACGTACTAATATTTTTAATTTGGGTTATTTTATATCTGCTTCTTTCAAAATAAATTCTAATAATTATATTGTTTATATTTTTCATGAAAATTATATGATGCAATAATCATGCCTCCTATATCTGAGGGAGAAGGTAAGAAAAAATATTCATTAATATATGATTTATTTGATAATATTCTTATAACTTCAAAAAAAAAGTAATGATTTTATACTAATTATTTTATTCACGTAAATTCAAATAAAGGAATTGTTACATTCTTGATATCTGGGGGTATTCAGATACATCAGGATGTTTCAGAAGTCACAAGAGTAGTGAATAACAATATTGTCTTACAAGAAGGTAAACACTAACATATATATAGATTTTGTAATTATAATTTTTAAAATTATAATTCCCAATACTTATATTGTTTATTTTTTTCATGTAATTAGATGACGCGAACAACAATATTGTCACAGAAGAAGAAGGTAAAAATTATTATTTTATATTAATTTTAGAATTATAATTTATTTGGTAATATTATCATAACCGAATAATAAATGATTTGACATTACATATTTTATTAATGCAAATTCAAATAACGAATTGTTATGTTCCCGACATCTAAGGGTGTTGACATACATGAAGATGTTTGGAAGTTACAAAGGTGGTGAATAATAATAATTGTCAATATTTTATTGATGGATATGTATTTACAACTCTTGTCATGAGCTAATTGTTAAATATTTTATTTTATATTATGTTAAAATGTGTACTTATTACATTTTTCAAAGGGTAATGCCATGGAAGGCTGTATGTTCTAAGGAATATGATTACTTTAAAGAACATTTAATTGAAGGAAAAATATATATAATTTTAGAGGAGTTCATATTACATTGGCTTATGAGAAATTTAAGTTGGTACCACATCATTATAAGATGTCTTTTATTAAAACTGCAACAATTGTGCACATACTTGATCATGATGATAATATACCATTTCAGTGTTATTTCATCAAAAAATTATCAGTCATTGGCCAATTTCTTCATCAAGATGTTCAATTAATAGGTACATTATTTTTACTAAATAATACTTATCTAGATTACATACTTACATAGTTTATTACTAATAGAAAAAATTTAAACTAACAAAATAATAAAAAAAAAATTTCGGACTGATCAAAATAATAAATATGTCGATGCTAAATTATGCAGATGTGATTGGTTTGGTTGTTAGTGTAACTGACTACCAAAGTATTGCAAATTGTGATAATTACAAAAGAGAGATTCTAATACTTGTTGTTAGTGTAACTAAATGACAAGTTATTGCAAATTGTGATAATTACAAAGAGAGATTCTACTATTTGATACAAGATATGACACCATAACATATTTATGTGTCTTTATCAAATTTGAAATACTCTCTGAATGATATTATTTTTCCTAATCTTAACCCCCTTTTTAATTCTAAAAATAGTTTCACATTAGTAAGACTAGCTCTATGTGGCGTGTTTGCAACAAGCGATGGCATGCAACTATATCATACTCTAGAAAATGATAATATTTTATTTTTCCTTTGGATTAACAATTAAATATTATTATGGTAAGATTATTTTTCATTGACTTGTATAATATATAGATGCATATACAAATATTGATATTGATAAATTATCTTTTTTCAACTTCTAGGTCCATGTCTCGCTACATGCACATATAACAATTTATATACTAATCATTCATTCCGTTATACAAATCATATTCAAATGTGGTATGTTATGATTGTATAATATTAACCAATTACATATGACAATAGAATTATCACAATTATATATATATATATGTATATAGATGTCTATCTAGGCTTGCTATGAATCCTATATCACAAAAGTTGGTATCTTGGAATCAAAAAAATGGATTCTCAATTTTACAGTCATTGGTAATATCAAATGCCAAACGAATTCGAATACGTGATTTTACACTTATGCCAAAGGTAAGAATTGTTATCATCCCAAATCGAAAGTTAAGCGATATGTATATATTAGTTTATAGAGAGATTAATTTATGTTTTTCAAATATTTTGTAGGTTTTATATTTTTGAATACTTGGGTACATCGAACAAATTGATATTGACAATCTTTGGATTGATTTGGGCAAAAGTAGCTATGAAAAAATAAGATGAGATTATAGTTACAATGATTGGAGTCACTGCATGCATGTTGATATTGTTATTCTCACGAGGTAATTTACTTTAGATACATAATTGGTATGTACAATAATAATTCAAACTTAACAAGTATTTTAATTTTTTATTAAATACAATATTTTCTTTTAACAAGTTTTTTTTTTTTTTTCTTTTTTTGATTTGATACAATGTTAACATTGTGGTCAAAGACAATACTGGTTCAATAAATCTCATTGTTCAAGATAAACATGCAGAGTTTATCTTGCGATGTCAACCATCATATTTGAAGAATATGAGATCAAAGGTGTGAAATTATAATTTATTATAAATAACTTATTCCTACATTTCAAACACAATGTTATAATTCCAAAATTTTACAGAATAATGGAGTTAAAATAATTAAAAATTATATTGCGTTATGCCAAGATCGTGCCTATGCATTTATTATACTTGTACAAACAATGCAAAGTCAACTAGATTATGCACCGTGTGTAATCTTTATTTTAAATATAGATTGGTCTGAAGAATGCCTATACCTTTTAGAATGTATTAAAAAAAATAAAAAAAAATATGTAAGTATAACATTTTATAAATACATAATATATGTGTTGTTTATCAATTATAATACTAACTATCATGTTGACAATGCATGAATATAAATGGAAGACTCACAACAATTTAGATTTTAGTTATACTTTGTTTTATTTATTCAGTGAATTCCGAACAAATGTAATAAATTCTTATTTTTATTACTTTAATTATGCAATGCCAATATTTTCTTTTAAAATTACGTATATTTTATGTTAACAATTTAAAAATATGTTTGACATAAGTAATAATAATTTATTTTTAATTCAATTATATATAATTAAAATAAAATGAATGATTCACCTTGAGTCAAGGCATCCTTTATGAAAATTGTATATCAAATTTCTGTCTGTATTCTCTATAAGCCCAAGTTTGGCATGACCTAAATAATACAAAAAGTCAAAAAGTCACTATCCTATTTAAGTCAAATCATTTTATTTAAATCACATCACTTCTCTAACACATCACATCAAACCAAACTCAAACTTAACCCATATAAGCCAATAAATCAAAAAATATCGGGTTCGTTTGGTTTGATTTTCGGAAAAAAATTTCCCAAATTTTTTCTACAAATAAGTTTTCAAAAGTAATCAAACCAAACAAATTTTCTCAAAAAAATTTCTCAAAACACACAAACCAAACAAGTTTTCCAAACAAATCTCTCTCACACACACATCAAATCAATCACTTTTTCCAAAACTCTCTCTCAAAACAATTTTCCAAAACAATTTTCCAAAAAAACCAAACCAAACATGTTTTTGTACTTTTTATCTTTAAAACACATCTCTCAAACACAAACCAAACATACCCATCGTTTTTTAGAACATCCCAAACCAACTTTAAATTTATTCATTAAAGAATGACCCCACTAATCAAAATTTGTCCGTGTGTATCAATTATTGAATGACTTCCCAACTAATCAAAGAAAATAATAATAATAATAATAATAATAATAATAATAAAAAAGAAAAGTCTATAATGCGAGAAGTTATTGGTTGATTTTAGTGGTGTCCAATAAGATTGTGATTGATAGAGAAAGTGACCCTTACAAATTTATGTTGGATGTTTTTAGAGTATATGAGAAAATATAATTAATTGTGATTGGTGAAGATTTGATCACGTGAGGTTCCAGGAACACTCAATGATTTTTCTTATAATACTAGCTTTTTTCCTATTTTCTATATAAATCCACGAATACATAGCACAAGATAACTCGCATAGACAGAGAAAGAGAAAAAGAAGAAAAAGGAGAGAGAGAGATGCGTGGTGCAAAAGAATTGGCGACGAGCAGGAGTTGAAATACAGAAAGGGGATCCCTACTCGTATCACCGGAACTGGCGTAGAGTTAGAAGATCAAACGGTGAAACATCTTATGAGGAAGCTGCTGTTCTAACCGCCAAGCGCAAAGACGCCATCACCAAAGTCATCCTCCTCGACCGTCAAGTTGAGGTAAGAAATGAAATTATATATAATATTTTTCTTAATCAGGATTTGAGGTCATTGGCCTCCTTCGATTTTGGATTTTTTTGATAGAAAATGCTATGAATCCATTTTTATCAATATATAATTTATCCCGAATGACAGAGATTAACAAGAGTAAACTAAATTAAAATCACTGCTTTTTTGTTTTTTTTTCATAAATTCTGAGTTCATAACTCTAATTTTGTAGTGTTGTTTTTTAATAATTTATAATCCATTTGGATTGATTGATTTGGAGGGAAAAAAAAAATATTTGTCTCCCTTGGTCTTAATCATTTGTTTGAGTTATTAAAGAGGGGAGAAATTAGTAGTATAAAAATGGCCTGCGGCTTATGGGCGGTCTGAAATCTACCCGCGGTCCGAAGTGAGCCTAACTGGTTTGGCTTAGACTAGAGCACAATCCGAGACTCTAGTCTGGTTAGGCACAGGCCCGACCCATTGGCCCACTCAAAACTGACCCGAAGTCTAATGTCATTTTTAATAGAAAATAATAAAATTTTGGTGGAAATTTTTTTTTAAAAACACAAAAAATGTTGAGGTCGCCCAAGAAAGGCCCAAGTCTAAGCCCAGGTCCGCTAGCCCGGCTCGCCCAAGGCCCGAATATCCCACAGGTGCAGGCCTAATTTTACAGTGCGGCCAGCCCCATTTCAATTTTGACGGGAGCTTGTGAGACTCGACATGGGCCAGCTCAAGTGGGTCGGGACGAGTTAGGCCTGACTAAATTTACATCCCTATGAGAAATGTGGAGACATGTAAAGGAAGAAAGATCAATCATTTTATGTTACAATTCACTTTTTGAATCTCTTCAAAATTGGACAAATTGATAGAAAATAAATGAAATTATTACTAATTTTATGTAGCACTAAAACTATTATTTAATTTGTAAGATTTTATTTTATTTTTCTTTTATTTAGTCTATTTAGCCTATGATAAGCACTTCCGTGCATATTATATGCATTCTATCATTAATTGGCATAATTGTATCATAATATTAATTAAAAAATGTGTAATCTTGCTACAAATTAGCATAACAAAATATATTAAATTTTATGATTGATATTATAAATTTATAACTTGATTACAATATTTTTTGTTATATTAATTTGTGACAAGATTATACATTTTGTGATTGATATTATAAAATTTTATAAGGTACATATGATATGAACCTTAAGGGATGCACGGCATAAGCTTTCCCTTTTATTTAAACAAGATTTTGGTTAAAATTAATATATATATATATATTTTCATAACTTAAACACATCATTTATTTATTTTTTCACCTGTATATTGAAACATAATACTGTATTTATTTTTCAGAAAAAAATAAAAATAAAATATTGAGAGTAGCTTCTTATGAAGCACGGATACGGGTACAGATATGAGTATGTGTATTGGTACGATACGGAAAAAAAAAATTTTAAATACGGTACCGGTACGGCTTGGTACGCTTGTAAAAAAAATATTTATTTTTAATTTAGAGTAATGCAAAAATTAATTAAATGGTTTGATTTGTTAAGATCCAACCTATAATTAACATTTAATGCCAAAAGTAAATGTATAAATCAAAATTAAATGTCAATATTAAATAACTTACAACCATAGTTTAATTTTAAAATCATGCTAACTATAAAAAATAAAAAAAAGTCTAGTGAAAGGAGTTTTATCTCTATAATAGAAGAAAATATTGTTTCAACTGACGTACGGTATGGCTGGGGTATATACTAGGCACGTCTGGGTACACCAAAAATTAAGAAGAAAAAATTTGAGCATGTGTTTTGTGTATTCGGTACGTATGCAGAAGTACTATACGAGATACCATACGCCGATAAATATGTGGGACAGATACGATATGTTTTTCGAAGTGCCCATACTTTATAGCTAGCTTCTCTTTGGTCCAAAAACTGGACTAGAAAGTCCAGTTGTGGGGTTGTTGGCCTACCTCCAAGCCCACCTCTGTAATCCAAATATTTTATAATACTTTCTGAGCAAATCATCTGAAAAAAAAAAAAAAAACGAAAAAAAAAATATTATTATTGTTATTAACCATAGAGTGATGATATAGACCAAAAAAAATTGTATAGAAAATTTATATTTGTATCTATTTATTTCAAATCAAAAGATCCATTAAAACGATTTACAATTTCCAAAGTACTACTCTCACGTCATTCTTGTAAAAAAAGTTTATATAATTTTTTTTATTTGTAAGTCATTTTCCTTAACCAAATAATTGAATCAAATTTGTCTTAAAAGAAGGAGGGGGGGGGGGGGGGGGGGTTTTGCAAATAAACCCCCTAAGGTTGCTTAAAATACGATATGTCTCTTGTAATTCTAGAAGTTACATCTCATTCCTTGAAATTCTAATTTCATAACAAATGTCTCATTTTATTAATAAATAATCAAGTAAATTAACAGTCTTTAATGATGTCACGAATTTATTTCAATTAATAATTCAGGTTAATTTATCATTGTATATAAGAGCAGTTAGAAATTTCAATTTTTTTGTTAACTCTATTAAATAAAAATTTCTGACAAGAGAGAATTTGTAATTTTTCAAACCACATAGAGCAATTCGTGTCTTAAACAAACTTCAAAAGGTGTATTTGTAATTTACCCTTAAAAAAATGGGGAAATCCAATGGTGTGCACCTTAAGGTGCATATCTACCTATCAAAGCGGCATAACGTTATCACAAAATTTTGTAACATCAATAACAAAATACATAAACTCACCACAAATTAAGATAACAAAATGTCTAAAATTTTGTTGTCAATATTATAAAAGTTTGTAGTTTCGTTACAATATTTTTTGTTATGTCAATTTATAGCGAAATTATACATTTTTTAAAATTTTATAATAAAGTTACGCCTTTATAATAGAGTACATATTTCCACCATAGGCTTTCCCGAAAAAAAAAAATGGTACCTTTAATTTCTAGACCATCTATTTTTGCTAAATATCTTCCAATATCTAATCAACATTTCTTACATAAATTATGTACTTGACGGAAACCTTAGGATGACTGACTTGAATCTCACAGTAGGCCCACAGTCCCCTCAATTGGACTCTGCAGTTCCATGAGAGGGAAGCTTTCATTAAAAAAGTTAATACAAGTTATAAAACCGTTATGTCACTTCATCACCGAATAGTATTAGCAATTAATAATAAATTACCTTGTATTATTAATTTACCATGTAGACATAATAAATCTTATTATCTTGGAATAATTAGTAACATTTCTTAATAATCGATTCAGTAGTAGGCTGAATTTAAACTATTTTTTAGATTTAAAAAATATATATTTATTATAAAAAAAAAAGTTAATTGATTCAATAATATTAATCACATAATTTTTTTAACAGAAAGTTCGCCATAATCCACGCCCTGTTTTTATAACTCACTTCAGCCATCGCCATGCCCTGCACCGCTACAAGATGCTAGAGGCAGACGAAGACCTAGTACAATGTGGTATATGCTATATAAACATTGTAGGCGAAGCCTGGGGCTGTCAAGACTGTGAATTCTTCATTCACAAGTCATGTAAAGATGTTCCACGAGAGATCAGACACAACTCTCAATGCGGTGAAACACTCACCCTCCGATCTTACAGCCGTTATGAATTTGGAATGTTCTGTTGCGATGCTTGTCTTGGCCCTGGCGCGGGCTTTCACTACCACTGCTCTCCTTGCATGTTTGATCTCCACGTGGCGTGCGCTGGCACGCCCTATACTGTCTACTATGAGAAGCACAAAAAGCCGCTTACGCTTTGCTATGATTTTCCCATTGAGACTTCTAGAACTGTCTACTGTAATGTGTGTTGGACTGAGATTGACAAGTATGGTTGGGCATACTATAACAAAGATTCCCATTTTATTGCTCATATTTATTGCGCCTTCGATAATGAAGAGAAGGATTCGATTCAAGCGATCCAGAACCGCTTACAATGGCTTCAAATCAAATGAGCAGCTAAGTAGGCAATTGGGTTATGTTAATTTATGTTGTTGATTCAGTTGTATGTTGTTGTTGTTGTCATACAATAATGTTCATCTCAGCATTGCTGCCGTTGTAATTTGCTTGATTTTCTATGTTTGTGTACTTTACTTTGTAATGGTCATGTTTGATGTTCTATCCAATGTATGTGTACTTTTCATTCCACAATTAATTGTGTTTGATTTGTTTCAGCACATTTCTCTTCTATTATCTGTTTTCACTGAAAATACAATCTTTTCAATAGTTGTTTGCAGGTTTTTTTTGTTTTTTTGTTTTTTTTTTTTCCTCTCTCTACATCTATCTATCTATTCTAATATATAGAGTAAAGGTTGTGGTTGGTATTGACACATTTGTGTCTCATATTTTTGGATCGGATAGGGTCGGGAGTGGGGGTTGCAGTTGCGGGTATGAATTTGATTGGGGTGGGGGAGAGTTTCATGAAGATTGGGTCGGGAATAAGGGCAAGCAGTAAAAATGGGGGTGGGGTAAGGACTCCCAACCCATACTCTACTCATTGTCATTCCTAAGCGTGGGTCATATTATAGTACTAATTAGTCTTCAGCTCCGAACTTAAGTAATTTAATTCTTTTGCTATTTCAAATTATATTGCATCATTAGAATTACAAGTTGGAATTATTATTGTACATTACTAACAAATTAACTTTTACACGGTCGAACCGTAAAATACTACTATTATAATTCACCGTCATTACGATGATACTGACACATAAGCAAATAGTGATTCCCACCTAGATGCAAACTTAGGGTTACCCTTATCAAATCTTTATTCTCTTTACCATTCTTTATTGGGTGAAAAATAAAAAAAATAACTTGGCAGTAATGTCAAGAAAAAGTAATTACAAAATAATGAAAAGCATTATAAGCGTTAATAATTAAAATTATGAACTTTTTTTTATTAATTTGTAATTAATTTTTATTGCCACCATCGCAGTGTAATTGTCCCATCTTTATTCAGACTCTTCATCCTCAAGAGCTATTCATCCACCGAGCCTCCATCATCTCCACAGTTTAAACAATACATGATTGCATATACAATATACATGTACATATATATATATCCCATATCAAATCAATAGTTGATGAACACACTTATTACTGAGGAAGACACTCAAAACTAGTATCCAATTTTCCCAACTTTTTTTTTTAAACTCAGAACAAAAACTGCAAAATTCAAATTGTAACCGAAACACCAAAATCACCATTCACGAACTGAGAAAATAGTTGGGGAAGGGACTCCGATATCAGCAATAGTGTTAAGGAATATCGTGTTAAATGGGAAAAACGATAGGCCGGTGACAGGTGTTTAAGGGAGAACATGATGGTCTAGGAGAGGAAGGACATGAGGTGGGAAGGGAGTTGTCAACAGGGAAGAAGTGGTTAGAATTGGTGTTGGGGGTTCCATGGAGGAGGAAACCAGATTGGGAGGAAGACAGGGTAATCGGCCAAGAAACAGAGCCAAACAGGGAATATAATGTGACTATTTGTGTACCATAAATTAGCTGATGTGGCATTCTTCTATTGGTTAACTTTAAACCAGAAATTTACGGCACAGCCGTCAAGAAGTTAAACTCTAACCAATAAGCATGTGTTACACAAAGTTAATAATAATGAATATGAAGGTTTTGGATAAACATTTTTTTTGGCGATGCAATTTGGATAACTATAAATAAGAATCAATGGCATACCTCTTCATTGGAATGGAAAGATTTATTGATTTTCTCTTACATTAGGGATCTCATGGAGGGACATTTTTTTATTGACAATTGTATTGATGGTGCCAATTTATACCCAGAGCAAAAGCTTATCAAACGTGGTAAATTTTCAAGGACAACGCTTTCTAATTGAGGGAGCACATGGGTGATTTCAACTTGTTTGCTTGTTGCTTCATCTCTTAAAACTATTCCTTCCCCTACATTTGATCTTCTGATTTTGAATACCTCTTCGAGGAACTTACATTCTGCAATACAAATGGATTGTAGATTCTGCAAACTTCCAAGTAGTTCTAACGAAGCAACATACACTAATCTGTAAAATTCGTACACATCCAAACTTGTTAGTTTGTTGAAGGAGTTGGTTGGAGGTGTGCTAATCCATATCTGTTCAATGTTGGCCATGGATCGAATCCTCAACTCTTCCAAGCAAGGAAACACAACCTGTATCATTGATAATAACATAAGGAATAAGGAAAATTTTATTAGATTTTTTTTTTTTTAAAAAGAAAAAAAGAAAGAAAGAAAGAAAGAAAGAAAAAGGACAGATAAAATGGAAGAGCATCCATCTCTTAAACAATTGAACAAACAATAAGTTGTATAAAAAGTTGTTACCGTCTATTTAATTTTTGTACTTTCCTCTCGATGATTGCAATCAATAATAGAATTGATTTAATTTTTGCATAATAACAAGATACAAATAAACAAATTAGGACTTGTCACCCGTTTGATGGTGTTAATAATTGAATTAAACATACTAATATTTTTCACCTCACTAAAAAACTAAAAAGTCACTAAAAAAAACCAAATTGCTAAACAGGACCTTATTGTGGGTTTTCATTTTTTTCCCACTCCCTAACATAATTGCTAACTTTACCATAAAAAATTCTTAATTTTTTAACATTTATAACATAATCACAATATTTCGTAAGTAAGGTTTTTATTTTTATTTCTTTTAATTTCATGGTGTGCACCATTGTAACTACATTGAAAGGGGAATTTGTGCCGAACAAATGAAAAGACCGCTCAAGTGCAAGAAGTGTCGCTCGAGTGAAGGAACAAAAATTTGGACTACACAAGTTTGAAAAATAAGCCACCAACCTGCTTCAAACGCAAGCAACACAACCCAACCCGATAGCCAAATTCAAGGAGTAGTAGGAAACAAAGCAAGAACAACTATATATAACAACGAAACCCGAATCCAAAACATCAAATGGGTCGAGTCCAAACTAGAGTCGCTATAATCTTCCCCCTTTTGGAATTTCGTCTCAAAAATTTAAACTAAACATTAAAAACAAGTTTAAACCAGTTACAACAATGATAATAACTCAAATTCATCACCATGACCCATCTACCAGTCATTCATTCATATCAACATGATAAACAAGTTCTCAATACTGAATATACAATTCACATTTCCCAAAAATATACAATTTTTACATTACATTAACACAACAAAACTCTCAAAACATGTTCAAGTACCAACAAATAGGTCCAGATACTTCTCACGGACTTCTAACTCATGTTTCCAAGCTGCTTCCTCGACCCCGTGGTGTTTCCATAACACTTTCACCAAAGGAATTGTCTTGCCATGCAAGACTTGGTCTCGAGTATCCAAGACTCTCACTGGTCTCTCCTCATGCGAGGCATCCTCGTCTACCTCTAACTCTGTCCAATCCAACACATGCGATGGATCCAGCTCATACTTCCAGAACATACAGATATGAAACACGCCATGAACCCCAGAGAGCTGTAGCGGCAAGACCAAATGATAAGCTACCTCCCCAATCCATTCTAGGATCTCAAAAGGCCCAATAAATCTAGGAGATAACTTCCCATTCTTTCCAAACCTCATCAAACCCGACTAGGTGATATCTTCAGGAAGACGTGATCGCCTACTTCAAAGGCTAACGGTCTCCTCCTACAGTCGGCATAGCTCTTTTGACGACTCTAAGCCATGACTAACCTCTTACGGATAAGTTCAACTTTCTCCGTCATTTCTCGGACTAACTCTAGACCGAACATAGGTGCATTACCCACTTCGGCCCAACACACAGGAGATCTACACGGTCGGCCATACAAGGCCTGAAATGGTGCCTTGCCAATACTCGACTAGAAGCTATTATTATAGGCAAACTCCACAAAGGGCAAGTGCCTCTTTTACGACTGTAGACCGCCCAAACTCGCTCCACGCGCAAGGGTGCGAATCGTAGTTCTAGCTACTACAGTTCGAACTCCTGTCACGGTTCTGAATCTAATCTCACAAAGTGCAATGTAAGACTGATAAATCACCAAAGAGTTCAAATCTAGCAAATCGTTTTGGAAAATCGATTTTAACCAAAAAGCGCTAAACATGGACTGCTTTGCCAGATTTCAGAGTCGCCACCTAAATATTTTATTTTGGGAAATTTAGGAAACCTTGACTCGTGCCTAAGGCCACGTGTCCGTCATCACCAAAGTTGCCTCGGCTCAGGAACTTGGGTACGAGGGGGGAAGGTCATAAAATGAGCACCTCGGCACGCCCAATCAAAGATCGGCCTCTACTAACATGATATGTTGTTTTTTTAAAACACATGTGTTCTTATTCAAATTATTAGCAAACTTACTATGTGATGCACACAGCACACAAGTATAGACTAAATCGCTTGATTTGGAACAAAACATCTCATGTTTGTTTTTCAAAAACGGTTTGAAGATGCTACTCGCAAATAGGCTAAAACGCGGATTTGCCACCAAACAAGGTGGGCTTCAAACAACATGATTTTGCCACCCTCGAGTGGGCTTAAAACTCACATTTTGATGAATTGTTCCAATTCAAGTAATAAAGCCTTCATCCACAGGCATTCATGTAGTTAAACACTTTAAGTAGTTAGCCTCATGGCAAGCATGCTATCATGGCAGTCACTTACACGTATGCAAGGATGCTAAAGCATAAACACTCACAGTGTACTCCGAGCCAAAACAGAAGCTAGTTAGAAATCATGCATGATCCTAGCTATGTCAACAATACCTAATACAACATATGCAAAATGCAACTAAAATAGGCTCGGCTATCTAGAATGGCATATGAATGCAACACTTGATAACATACTTTGAAACACGTATTCAAGAAAGTGTATTGAAATACAATGCAGTTTGAATGATGCGCCGAGCCCAGTGCATGCAAGACAGATGAATGATGCATGCATGCAAAGCATAAGGTATGCTAATCAAAATATGCCCTAAAATAACCATCGAAAGCTGATAAGTAAAAAGGAGAAAGAAATGGGGTTGGAAGACATGCATCACACATACGCATGCTTATTACAACAATGTGCCCTCTCGACGGAGGGTCTGAATAATTAAGCTAAGCTAACACTAAGCTAAGCTAATTATTACAAACCAATTAATTAACTAATTCTAGCTAATTAATTATTACAACACAGATTAAACTAATTAATTACAAAACATGTAATTAACTATAACTAGCTAGTAAAACGGTAAAATGGCCTCGCGGGCGAGGGATATGCATGCTCGGTCGACTTCGCTCGGAAATCCACTACCGTGCCTCATGATGCCTCTGTTTGCACATTTCTGTACTTCTGAAAATTATACCAACTTCCAGAGTGCTTTTGACCCACCTTAGGAACATGCTGAGGGATGGTCGGCCATAGATGGTGGCCATCGGCCAGAGTTGGTGGCCATCGGCCATTTGTGATAGCTGATCGGTAGACTTGGTGGTCGGTTAGCAGCTTTGATGGCCGGTCGGCCACTGATTCCTATAATTTCTCCTTTTGCAGCAGCAAAGCACAAACAGAGGCATGGCAGTGTATTTGCAAGGAAATGTGTGTGCAACCACACTGCTTATCATGTTTCAAGCTCAAAAGAGTGTAGTGCTCGACTCTCAAGCCACCAATCGTGCATCTCGATGCATGATGGCCAAAGAGTCATGCTTGCACAATGTTGATGAATGCACAAATAACACATAGGACTCAATGAACCTCTACATTATCATACATTATCAAATGTGTCGGTGACCTACGGAACGAGGTACGTTTCATCACTTTGAGTATGAAATGTCCCTCCTTCCTCGTGTTTGGATCAACATCCGATCCAAACACAATGCAATGCAACACACATGCAAACAAAATGCTATGCAAACCACATGCTAATCTTGACATGTTAAGGTGGTATGCATAAGACTCTTAACATACCAACAATGCATGCATGGCATGTTTAGGAGTTAAGGCATCAAGGCAAGTGAAGTGTATCACACATGAAGCATGTACCACAATGCTCAAATGATCAAACCAGCCCCGGACAGAGATCATGCATGCCAAAACAGTGGCCAAAACTCAACAAAACCTAGGCACAAAAAGCAAGGAATGCATACTCAACTCATGGCTCGCAAGCAAGGCATAAAGGCACAACTCTTAAATGCAATTAAAGAGTGATATGCATGAGAACATGGAAATGCTATATGCTCTAAAATCAAGTGTTTAATGATGCCAAATCACACAAACAATACAAGCATAGCATCCTAAGGACCTTGAATCATTAGGCTAGTCAAAGCTATTGCACTACAACCATGCATAACCAATCCCATATGACCCAAACTACTCAAAACAGAGTTGAGGCATGGTAAATCAAGGCCAAAATCATGCTAAAACATAGGCTCAAAAGGGAAGGAAAGCATGTTCATTCAATAGGCCCACAAACAAGGCATGATGCATAACCCTCAAGAGCAATGAAAGAGTGATAAATATGGGAGTATAGCAAAGACATAAACTCTGAAATTACATTCCGAATTATGCCATATCATGCACATATCACAAATGAAACATGCTAGGAGGCTCAAAGATTAAGGCTAGTAAGGGCACTTGCACTACAAGCATGCATAACAAGCATCATACGACCAAAAAGGCTCAAAACAGAGCTAAAGCATGTTAAAACATGAGTAGAAACTTGCTGGAATAGAGCCAAAACATGCTAGAATAATGGGCCAAAACACCAAGCAAGCTAGACCTGTGAGCAAGGTTTACACTACAAGTGTATAAAGCATTCAAGAGGCAACTAAACCAGCCAAAAATAGAGTTATATTAGGTCTAAAAACTCACAAAAACATGCTCAAACTAAGCCTTAAGAGGGTAGAAATACATGCTTATTTGATAGGTCAATAACACATGCCAATAAGACAAAAGAGGGGAGACAACCCCCACCCATTTGGGACCTCAAAACCACATTTCTACCGCTGAAATTCCTCTGAGTTTCAGTGGCAAGAAAACCAAAAAGAGGTGGTCCCAATAGCTTTAAAAGATAGCAAGAAGTTAAGCAAATAAGGCACAAGAGAGTGAGAGACACCCCCAACTCAGAAAAGGCCTTTAACAACCTTCCTTAACACTTAGAAATAAAACTTTTTGCAGTTGAGAGTTAAGCCAAAAGGAACATGCAAAGGTGGCTAAGTATGCAATCAAAACAAAGCTTTAAAAAAAGGAAAGATTCACCCTTGAAGAACCACAGCAAAGCCACTTACGAGGCAAAAACCGACTTTTGAAGCTCCCTTAAGACCCTCCAGCACCTCAGCAACAAAGTAGGAGTGTTTAGCTAAGAGGTTGTGTGCAAAAGTGTGAAGAAAATTCAATTCTAAGCACTATAAGGCACAATAATATGGAGAGAGAAATATAGAGATAGTATATATTTTGGCTTCTCCAAAATTCTGAACCTTTCAAAAGGGAGAGGAGCCCTTCCTTATATAGAACAAAGCAAGCTAAAGCTTCCTTGAGAAGCTAGAATCTTGTTTCTATCCCTCCATACACGTGTATGGAGGATGGCTTCAATGCCCCACAGCTAGCACAACTGCCACACAAAATATCTGCAAAAGCAAATAAAAGGGCCTCAGTCAAAAGGTATGGCCGACCGGCCATTAAAGGGGCCGACCAGACATTAGAGGGACTGACCGGCCACTATTGATGGCCGATGGAAAGATGGCATGGCCGATGGGCACAGGGCCTGGCCGATGGGTGGTAGGGTTGGCCAGGAGGCCACCCCCTTCCCTCAAAAGCAAAACCACAAGCTCTTGGTCCACAACCAAGCACAAAACAGACAAGTTAAGAGCCTCCAAGGGCAGGCACATGGCCGAGATCTTCAAAACTCAAAACGAACACATGTATGGATGATCATCGAGTGTTCAAACAATGACGTCCAAGTCTTGAGGACGGTCAAAAATGGGGTGTCTACAGTTGCCCTCCTTTGACAGAACTCGAAAGTCATGAGATGATGGGAGTGAATGTCAAAACCCAGAGACGACCCATTTTTGAGAAGGCTGAAGACTTAGACAGACATACAAAATAAAAAAATGAGAAACGCCCACAGGCAGGGGGCAAAATACAAGTGAACATGCACAATGCAAGATCATAACTTATGATCATGCAAAGAAAGTTATAATGACACATCTAGATGCAAATGTTATGCAAAGAAATGCTACAGCAAACTCGTACATAAGCGAGTAAGCAAACACGCTACGTATGGAAACTATAAACCGAACTATATTTCATGAAGAAAGGATGTAAGAAAATTATGCAATTCTAAAGTGCCTCACGCAGAGAGGGCTAAAAGCGACTACCGGGAATACCCGGAGTCTCAAACAAAGCATCTCTTAACATATCACATGCAAGAGAGGGAGAGAAGACACCACTTCTCAGCACATCACACGCAAAAGAAGGAAAACGACACCTCTCAGCGTATCACACGCAAGAGGGGGAAAAGCACCACTTCTCAGCGTATCAAATGCAAGAGAAGGAATAGGACACCTCTCAGCATATCACACACGAGAGGAGAAAAAGCACCACTTCTCAGCGTATCACACGCAAGAGAAGGAAGATGACACCTCTCAGCGTAACACACATGAAAAGGAAAAGCACCACTTCTCAGAGTATCACACGTAAGAGAAGGAAGACGACACCTCTCAGTGTATCACACGAGAGAAAGAAAAGCACCACTTCTTAGCGTATCACCTGCAAGAGAAGGAAGATGACACCTCTCAGCGTATCACACGCGAGAAGGGGAAAAACACCACTTCTCAGCATATCACACGCAAGAGAAGGAAGACGACACCTCTCAGCGTGATACGCAAGAGAAGGAAGACGACACCTCTCAGCGTATCACACACAAGAGGGGAAAAAGCACCACCAACGGGCAAACAACCTAAATACTGATAACAAGATATAGCATAGACATCGGGCACACCCAAATGTCTCTAGCTAACAAGTTGTCGGTGTAGACATCGGGTGTACCCGAATGTCTCTAACCAATGAGATGAAGGAGAGGAAAGGTTTTACCTGGAATTCCTCTAAATGAACCGTACATACCATATTGTTCAGTTGCATCAGCCTCAAATGAACCGTATATACAATATCATGCCTGCATAAGAAAGAAACTTTACAGGTACAATGCAATACAATGCATATTTCATGCAAGATGAATAATCGTAACACAAATGTTAGGGGCATGCTTCATGCACAACATGCAAGAAATGACACAGAGGCATATTCAATGCAAGATAATCAACGATGCATACTCAACGTAAATGTGAGAAGTGCATACGCCAAGATGACAAATACATGCTCGATGCAAGATTAACAAATGCATGCTCCTTGCAACATCAAGATGCATATTCTATGTGAAACAAGAAGTGCATAATAATGCAAGTGAAGCGTGCATAACAACGCAAGTGAAATAGTGCATAACAATGCAAGTGAAGAAATACGCATTTTGGCAAGACGGATTCAGCCGAGACCTCTGATTTATCTCTCAGAGGAGTTCACAATGTGTTTAAAAGGATACATCCCACACGCGCTAAGCACCACATACCGAAAACATAATTCGGAGCTTCTGCGGAGGCTAATCAAGCTTGGAAGTGCACCTCCCTTGCACTCTCTTGATGGATGAGGGCACTAGTCAACAAAACAGACCCATAGAAGAGCATTAGAGGTCCAACGGCCACTAGGGGAAGCCATCAGCCATCTATCGGCCACCAAACAAATCCATCGGCCAACAAATTGGCCGGTCGGCCATAAATGGCAGATTCAGGGCAGTTTGGCTATTTTGCCACAGGTCTTTAAGTATAGGGTCCCAAACCCTATTCTTTCACTTCCTCAAGGTCAAAAAACACATCCCCTCTCATTCTAAACCATTTTCCCCTTCCGATCCGTGTTTTCTACACATTTTCAAACACCCCACATACATTCGATTCGCGAAACCCTTGAGATTTCAAACACTTTGAACTGATTGAAAAGTGTTTTTGGTGCCTCATTCTTGATTTCCATCACTTGGGGTTTGTTTCCCCCGAGTTATCCTTGATCTTTGTGCCCTCTTCTGCATTTCGACATTTTTCCCTGTTTTTTACCCCTCAGAGTTGACTGTTCATTGACTTTTGGCATTCTTGTGCATTTTCCATATCTTCGACCATTTTCTCATCCTTCTTGAGATGGCAGGTGACATTCCACATGGTAGGGCTCCTCCAGGGATGGAGATGGATCCCGAGTTCGAGCCATTGCTGCTAGGCATTCAACCGTTCGATCCAGAGACGTATGACCCTAAGGTATATATACTGCCTCCCGACGGCATCCATCAGTTCAGGAGGTTTGCACGAGGTGCACCAGAGGAGCTCCTGCTACGCGAGCCGGAGTTACACTTATCTTACGACGCCTCTGAGGTACACACTCCTTCTTTACTTTTTACAATGTAGATCAATATCTTGGATAGCCAACACTGTTCTTCACCTGATTATCCCCAAACACACTTGTACACCGCATGCCTAGTTCATTCTGAGCACATTCATACACTATATCTCTGACAATTTGAATTCATACATTCACTGCATTTCTATCACTTCTGAACACATGCATACACTGTATTTCTGACACTGCCTTGCATCTGTTTATCTTGAACACAGGGAGATTCTCATGTCTTCCGGGGTTATGGGAATACCATCGCTCGAGACTGGTACATGGAGCTACCCGATGTTGTTTGCCACATCGTCGATGAGGCTGGCTTTGGTGCTTTTGGTATGGGACTCTCGCGCCTTACTGCGAGTCAGCCTCTTCTAGGCGCCTTAGTGGAGAGGTGGTGGGACACCACCGATTCCATCCATCTCTCTATAGCAGGGGAGATGACGATGAATCCCTTCAATTTCTCCATGCTCACTGGCATAGGTGTAGGGGGTGATCCGATCCCTTACGACACCGATATGGGCAATTGGGATACGGCTCAGATCTTTTAGCTAGAGACTCGCCCACCTCTTTCTTGACCAGGGATGGTACGATATTCGTGGTTTGCCGATCACTTCAGGAGGGAGACACCGACGTCCCACGAGGGATTGAGCACTACGCCTGGGGGTTCCTCATGTTCTTGCTTGGCACCATCCTTTTCGCCGACCGGGCGAACACCGTTGGCGTCTATCTCTTGAGTGCACTAGTGGACCTGTCTCGCGTCCGGCACTATGACTGGGGCAGTATAGGCTTGGCTACACTATATGGATACATGAGGTCTTTATGTCGCCTAAGCGGGCATCTGCTTGAAGCTACTGGACAGCCTGGTAGGTACATCTTTCCCTTTTACTTTACAATCCCACTTTACATCACTTGTACTTCGCACACACTGCACAAGATACTACATACCACTCTTTAATTTCGGCTCTGTCTGCATACTGCTTTACATCTGATAAACATACTTATTATTACCCTTTCACATTCTGTAACTATGGGTATATGCTTACTTCCCGAGGCTTTCCCTAGAGCCGGATGTAGAGATGCCTCCCATGGTCCCGTATTCACAGATACGATGTGAGGTGTGAGGTGTGAGCGGAGGCCTCGAGAG
Source organism: Camellia lanceoleosa (assembly GCA_025200525.1). NCBI lineage: Eukaryota > Viridiplantae > Streptophyta > Magnoliopsida > Ericales > Theaceae > Camellia > Camellia lanceoleosa. The sequence goes on along the minus strand of CM045760.1, from coordinate 73,410,522 downwards.
TCTTTCTCATTCTTTCGTCTATATTTTGACACTGTAGCCGCAGTAGAGGTATTTTTAACCTTATAGCTTATCTGAGCTTTGCTTTATATTGCACTTTCAACAACAGCTTACAACCTGTATACCTGTCATTTGCAGATCATCTGGCAGCCCTGGGCTGTGCTGCCTGATGTGGTTCGAGATCAGTTTGTGGGTGCTCAGGAGGCTTCCCAATTCTGGATGTTGTTCGAGGGTCCAGTCTGTCAGTCGTGGTACTTGGGAGAGCGCTTCTTGCGACAGAGCCTCGGTTTGCCTGAGTAGATAGTCCCGATGCCACCTTCCACCTATATGAGGATCACCGAGAGGTACACTGAGCAGAAGATGATCAATTTTACCAGAGGTTGGGATTCTGACTTTTTCAGGCTCGACGGCGACTATACCATCTTTATCCAGACATATCTTATGCCGCCCCTGGCCAGTGGTCACCGAGGTGAGAGAGAAAGACCTGTAGCCGTAGCAGGAGGAATGGGAGGATCCAGGGCGACCTAGGCCCATGGTAGGAGAGGTTCCCAGAGGAGACAGAGGGCAGAGTGGCCAGGCCTGCCCACTACTATGAGATGCCGAGGACAGGCTGGAGAGACTTATCAGATTCACATCGCTCCTCTCCTAACTAATCATGAGCTCGTCGGAGTTCGAGGCTCGACCCCGGTATATGCTATACTTTACATTCTGTACATTCATTTTAACTCAGTTGATATCCCACAGATTACTAATTACCTTAACACTTTTGCAGGCTTCTATAGAGTACACTGGGTAGGCTTTGGAGCTGTCGGCTTCAGTGATGGAGATGCTGCAGAGGAGCATGGACCTGCTTAGTATTTACGGTATTCCAGTAAGTTCTTTCAACCTCTATCCCAAAACCTTCTATAACTTGCTCCATACTGATCTGATGCATCACATTATCAATACTACATTTGATATGCCACACTCATATATCACTCACGGCACCGATACACTGCATCTCAAATACTGGCCACGGCCTTCATACACTGCAATCATTCACTACATTTGATACTGTGGAGAAGTGATTTAGAAATACTCTTCAGATCCTGGGAGACGCTGGTGATCCTCAGCTAGTCACCTGAAAAGATGGAAACACTCCGGTCGAGGGTGCCGAAATTGGCACTCCGACGGACAAGTTAGTTCAGACACTCAAGATAGCTCATTGTCTAAGTTAAGTGGAGTGATTCTTACATACCTTTCTAGATTTGTGGTTCTTGTATTTATACTTACTTTTTTGGGCCTCGGGGCCTGAGCCTACTTTTATCCCATTCACCTTATATTCATTCGGATCTACTAACCCCCGTCTATTCGGCATCACTACCGCATTCGGCGCCCTAGTTACGCAATACGAAGCCGAGTAGTATCTAGTTTCTGGGGTACGCGTCTCCCGGCTATTCCACTTATTCGGCTCCCACAATTACCCCCCAAGCACTTCACTGACGACAGTTGGCCAGAGTGCTTGGTTTTGAATTTCGAAAGGTTAGAGCCAAAATTCAGCGGCTGGCCTCATCGTCATGCGGATATCTAAGCGCACCCCTTTCGGTTGTCGTGTCGACCTTTTCCCTTCGCGTGTGTGTTTATTTATTGCGATTTAAAATTTTGACCTCCTTTCATATATCATGTGACGCTCATCGCTGGATTGCCTTTTGGATAGTCCCTGCAACTCTGTTTTCCGATATCCCCTTCGTCCTTTGTAAGTTCTCTCCTCCTTTGCTTTGAAGACTTTTTCTGGTTTGTTCCTTCCTTGGCATATTCTCACAAACTATAGGACATAGCGAAACATTTGAAAGACCTCCTCTCGTCAGATCGAATCGCTGGCTTTAAACGCCATTTCTCCATTCTTGATGATGTCCGTCTGTCGCTTGTAGCAGACGGCACTCTTGATATGGAGAGGGAGGATGAAACCACAATTGTCTTTCCTCTTTTGTCAATTGCAGAGGGTGGAGTCTGTTTCCCCCTTCACCCGTTTCTTAGGGCTGTGCTTCGCTACTGGGGTTTAATCCCTTCCCAACCTAATGTGAATTTCTTTAGAATCATAATGGGGATTATAGCACTCAACCGTCGCCTAAGAATTAATCTTGGCATTCCAGCCATCTGGCATTGTTATGCCTTGGCTAAGTCTTCTGGTCGGCATGGGCGTTTCTTCCTTAGGGCCAAGGATATCGACCATCAGCTGATTACTATGCTTTCCAGTTCTGGAAAACGAGTTGATGACGTTATGGTCGTTGTCCAGGGTAACTGGGAATTTAGCGAAGGAGAGGATCACGTCAACCCTATTCCTAGACGAAGGGGCGAGCCAGGTGGCTGATTGCCTTCTCGCTTTTATTATTTGTTCGTTTTTATTGTGAAGCCTCTTCTTTGAAATGTGGCGGCTTGTCTTGTGCAGGGAGCATTTCGAAGAAAGTTCTGCCTTCAACTGACGACGCCGTTCTTTCGGATATAGAAGTCGCACTCAAATATTTCGACCGTCGAAGTCTTCAGAAACAAGGGAGGTCGGCGCACATTTTGCTTTGTTACGAGCCGACATATACGACCTTCTTGGCGGTGGAAAATATCCCTATTTCGGAGGGCGAAGATTCTCTTATCGCTCTTATTTTGTCTGACTTCAAAAACTTGAGGCAGGTTGGTTTTGAAAGGTCCGATTCAGAGCGGGACGTAGCTAATGTTAGTGAATCAGATCAGTCTGAAACCGAATCTGACGAGGTATTGAATTAGGCCGATCCCCCATTCACTTCGGGCTGAGGGGATCCTTCACTTGACGGCATTGTTCACGGTTTGGAGAGTATTCCCGCCGTAGACCTCGAAGACATGGCAAGGTTAAGCCTGACAAAACTTGCCAGGAAGGCGAATGCGGAAAGGTTGGCCGCGCGACAAAGAGCAGAGGCCCTTCCGTCTGAAATACCGCCCGCCACCGAATCTCAATTCTCCCTACCTATTAGTAGATCAGAGTCCGTGCACGTTGTTGAGGTGGAAATGGCAGAAAATCGGAATGCCGAATCTACTGTGATCGTGCAAGCTGGCCAAGAAGTTGAGGTAGAGAAATGCCCTACCAAGTTTGAGGCCGGCTCAGAGGAACACGGCAGCAAACGTCCTCGATTAGAGGGATCAGACGTGATTGTTTCTTTTGTCATTCAGCCGATGATAAGAAACATGCCGGTTTCTTTTGATGCTTTGACGCTTAAAGATCCAGAAGTCGCATTCAACTTGGCCACGTTCGTGTCGTTGCCGTCTGACAATGAGGCTTTCCAGGTGGAAACAGATCTGAATGTGACAGCACTAGCCGCCCAATCGACGCTTTTGGTACATATTCGAACTTAGCTTCACTTAATCCAAATATTGTTGAAGTTAAGGTTTTAAATGCTTGTTTTGCAGACCGTCGGATGGATAGCCGATTTGGGCCGTCGCCATCGCGACGCCGTCAAAGCGATTGGCCATCTATGCGAGGAAGTTGAAGGCCAGAGGAGAAGGACTGAGGTCGAGGCATTAAGGGCGGATAAGGAAGCCTCAAGGGCCGACACCGAGATAGAGAGGGCTCGTATTGTGGATCAGTTGAGGTCAAATGCCGAGAAGAAGGCAGACGCGAGCGAAGATGCGCTCAAATTGGCCCAGAAGGCGATCTCCAGACTGGAGGCTGAGTTGGCTGAAATGATGGCGGCGATGGAAGCAGCCGACTCGGAGTCTTCCAAAGTGTTCGAGGCTGGGAAAAATGCTGGGCTTGCCGAGTACGTTGACCAAGTCCCCAAGTTTAAAAATCGGGGATTCAAACATGGTCAGCGCAAGGCCCTTGCTGCTGCTAACGCTTCGTTGATTATGCCAATACCATATGAGCAAGTGGATGTTGAGCCATTGGAGTCTGATTCTGATGGCTGATCCGGTTGACTGACAGTTTTTAGGATGTCGAATGTACTTTTACAGTTTTTAATTTAATATTTTTCATCTGTTGCTACAGTCATGAGCAAATCGTTTTGTTTAGTACTTGAGTATATATAAAAAATTTCATGAGTTGTGCTCAACTGGTTAAGGAAAATGTTGAATCATTTTCGGTTGTGGTTAGATCGGCTGCTTAATAAATCTGCCCTTGCCTTAGCCCGGGCACGAGCTTGGGAAGCCGAATGGGCCTAACTCGCGAGCTGGCTAAGGCACAGATTGATCAGCCGTTTGCACTTGAAAACTCGGCCGATAAGATTAATAAATCTACCCTTGCCTTAGCCAGGGCGTGAGCTTGGTAAGCCGAATGGGCCTAACTCGCGGGCTGGCTAAAGCATAGATTGATCGGCCGTTTGCACTTGAAAACTCGGCTGATAAGATTAATAAATCTACCCTTGTCTTAGCCAGGGCGCGAGCTTGGGAAGCCGAATGGGCCCAACTCGCAGGCTAGCTAAGGCACAAATTGATCGGCCGTTTGCACTTGAAAACTCGGCCGATAAGATTAATAAATCTACCCTTGTCGTAGCCAGGGCGCAAGCTTCGGAAGCCGAATGGGCCCAACTCGCGGGCTGGCTAAGGCACAGATTAATCGGCCATTAAGCTTCAAAACTCGGCCGACAAGATTAATAAATCGGCCGTTACACTTGAAAACTCGGCCGATAAGATTAATAAATCTGCCCTTGCCTTAGCCAGGGCGCGAGCTTGGGAAGTCGAATGGGCCCAACTCGCGGGCTGGCTAAGGCATAGATTAATCGGCCGTTTGCACTTGAAAACTCGGTCGATAAGATTAATAAATCTGCCCTTGTCTTAGCCAAGGCACGAGCTTGGGAAGCCGAATGGGCCCAATTCGCGGGCTGGCTAAGGCACAGATTGATCGGTCGTTTGCACTTGAAAACTCGCCCGATAAGATTAATAAATCTGCCCTTGTCTTAGCCAGGGCGCGAGCTTGGGAAGCCGAATGGGCCTAACTCGCGGGCTGGCTAAGGCACAGATTGATCGGCCATTACGCTTGAAAACTCGGCCGATAAGATTAATAAATCTGCCCTTGCCTTAGCTAGGGCGTGAGCTTGGGAAGCCGAATGGGCCCAACTCGTGGGCTAGACAGTTGTCATCAGACTATTGATGTTTGGAAGTGTTGACGTTGCCTCGGGAAAGCTGCAAACATTGAAGGATAAATGGAGAGGGTGCACGCCAGAGGCCCTACTTATTTCCATTCAGGCAACTGGGGAGGGACGAAGATTGACTGAATCAGATATTGTAATGAGTCGCAGTAGCGAGCCTGCGCGTTCGGGAAGAAGAACGTCCAAGGATCGGGTAACACAGCAACCCTTTAGTCATCGAAGCAGATCGCCTCGAAAGGATAGTCAACCGAGAATCGAGCCTGATGCGACAACACGACTGTTGAGTTTTGCGGTTTCTGTGAGGAATAAACCAATGACAGAGGCGGACTCTATCATTAAAGACCCAGATGTGGTAGTCGAGTTCGTTCGACAGACATTCCCGCCAGAAGTCCAACAATCGATGGTCGGACGTCGAGATTTTGAAGTATTTCAAGACGGCATCCACAGGGCCATGAAAGGACTATATACTGCTTACGAAGTCAGCATGTGTCTTCGGGAAGCGCGACGTGAGAGCGAGAAAAAGGACGAATGGAATCGCAGTTTAGAGATTCACGCGGAAAAGGTTGAGCATGAGCTTTGGGAACTGAATAATGTTTGAGCGAGCGCGTCGGTTGCGGCCGATCAATCTAAAATAGTTGGTGCGGAGAGAGGAACTCAACGGACCTCGGGTTATAAAAAGGGGTTTCAGGATGGCCTGAAGGTTGGGATAGAGAAGACCAAACAGGATGTTGCCGAGGAGGTTTGCCGATGTGAAAATCGTGGATTCAAGCACGGCTAGATCAAGGCCCTTCAAACCGAGGGATCTCTCGAAGCCGTGGGAATTGATTCGGCCTTGCCCTTGTATTATCGCCATCACTTTCCTTATCCCGATTTCGAAATTGAGAAGAGCGACAATGAGGGTGCCAAATGAATAGACATTGCGCTGAATAAATAGAATTTCTTTTCTTTTCAACGTTTGTATTTGGTCTTGAAATGTTATGTGTTTAATTAATCGTATTATTTCATCTTTCTGGCAAGTTTTGTGTTGTATGGCGTAAATGTTTAGACATGCATTGACCGGTCTGAATTAAGAATGATTCTTATTGAATATTTATTCGGCCAATCAAGTGGTCCGAATACAAACCTCAGAAAGGCCAATCGTGATATCCATGAAGGCGCTCCGAATTCGGAGTCTCAATCGGCCCTTAAGGTGTCGTGCACCAAAAGGGGATCCAAATCCGGAGGCTGAATTTTGGCCAATCGTGATATCCACGAAGGGCGCTCCGAATTCGGAGTCTCAATCGGCCCTTAAGGTGTCATGCACCAAGAAGGGCCTCCGAATCCGAAGGCTGAATTTTGGCCAATCGTGATATCCACGAAGGGCGCTCCGAATTCGGAGTCTCAATCGGCCCTTAAGGTGTCATGCACCAAAAAGGGGCTCCGAATCTGGAGGCTGAATTTTGGCCAATTGTGATATCCACGAAGGGCGCTCCAAATCTGGAGTCTTTGTTTCGGCCTTGGAAGGCTTAATCGACGCTTAAGGTGTCATACACCAAAAGGGGCTCTGAATTCGGAGGCTGAATTTTGGCCGATCGTGATATCCACGAAGGGTGCTCCGAATTCGGAGTTGCAATCGGCCCTTAAGGTGTCATGCACCAAAAGGGGCTCCGAATTCGGGGGCTGAATTTTGGACAATTGTGATATCCACGAAGGGCGCTCCGAATCCGAAGTCTGAATTTTGGCCAATTGTGATATCCACGAAGGGCGCTCCGAATCCGGAGTCTTTGTTTTGGCCTTGGAATGCTTACTCGGCCCTTATTAATCAAGGCTTGGGGGCAAGCTTGCGAAAACGAGAAACTTTGTATTACAAAGGTGGAACACGTACAAGTATCAAGCCCACAAGTCGGGTCGATGATAGAATTTACGCAAAGGTGTTGAATTCCAAGGCCGTGGCAGGCTTCTTCCTATCATGTCTGAGAGCCGATATGCCCCTGTTCCTGCGATGGATTCAATTCAATAGGGGTCATCCCAGTTTGGACCCAATTTTCCAACGGCCGGTCTACTGTTGGCTGGAAGTACCTTCTTTAGGACAAGCTCTCCTGGCGTGTATCGGCGCAACTGAACTCGCTGATTGTACGACTTGGCGAGCTACTGCTGATAGCGTGCCATGGATGCCAGAGCGCGGTCTCTTCGTTCTTCAATTAGAATCAGATCTAGGGCAAGCATCATGTCGTTTCGGCCTATGTCAAAAACCTGCGTTTTCAGAGTTTGGAGGCCGATTTCCAGGGGTAAGATTGCCTAGGTTCCAAAGCATAGAGCAAACGGCGTTTCTCCAGTAGATCTCCTCGGTGTAGTACAATGAGCTCACAATACACTCGGCAATTCCTTGACCCATTTGCCTTTAGCTTTTTCCAGCCTCTTTCTGATGCCGTCCAAGATAGATTTCTTAGAGGCTTCGGCCTGACCATTGCTTTGGGGGTAGGCCGGTGTCGAGAAGTAAGGTCGAATGCCATATTTGCTGAATAACTCTCGATATACGCCACAATCAAACTGGGTGCCATTGGTGAGATTAGAGCTCTCGGAATGCCGAATCGCGTTATGATGTTTCTCCATACAAAGCGTTTAATGTCGGCATCTCGTATATGTGTTACAGCCTCCGCTTCGACCCATTTTGTGAAGTAGTTTGTCGCGACGAATAAGAATCGTTTGTTCCCTAGGGCCCTGGGCAATGGCCCTACAATATCAAGTCCCATTGAGCAAACGGCCAGGGGCTGGTGATAGAGTTCAACTCTTCAGCAGGCAGATGGGTTAATGGGGAGAACTTTTGGCACTGTTCGCACTTTTTTACATAACTCTCAGCATCAGCCCTCATTCTCGGCCAATAATACCCCTGCATTATAGCTCGATGGGCCAAGAAGCGTCCGCCGGAATGGGCACCGCAACTGCCCTCATGTATCTCTGTCAGAAGTTCTTCCACTTTGTCGGGGTGCACGCATTCCAAATATGGACTAGATAGGGACTTTTTGTAAAGTCCTCCTTGCGGATCCAGATAGTATCGCAGGGCTTTATTTCGCAACTTGTGTGCTTCTTTTTCGTCCTTTGGCAGTTGTTCAGAAGAGAGGAATGCAGCAATGGGGTCCATCCATCTTGGTGCGGATTCTATAACATTGACATGGATTTCCTCCGAAGGGCCAATACTCGGCTCCGGGATGAAACCTACTTCGATGGTCCGTTTGATCTCAGAATTGATGGTGGAGGCTAAGCATGCCAAGGTGCGTGTGTGTTCTGGTCGCGTGTTATTTGGTTCAGTTCATGATGGTCAAATTTTGCCAGCAAGGAATTGGCCGTTTTCATGTAGGCCGCCATACGGTCGTTTATTGCCGCATACTCCCCCTTTAGCTGATTGATTACCAACTTTGAATCACAAAACACAAGCAGCGAATCGCCGAGATTGCGTGCGCAGACCGGCTAGAAGGGCTTCGTATTTGGCTTCGTTATTTGATGCTTCGAAGCCAAGCTTGACGGCCTGCTCAATTACTGCGCCGTCTGGAGACATGATTACAACTCCGGCGCCACTGCCCCTTTGGTTAGATGATCCATCACAGTGTAATTGCCAAATATCCCCAACATAAATTCTCCAGTTCGGCTTTGGTAGAACTTCGGCCTTTGGTCGAACTTCAGGTTTGAGGTTGGCAAGCTCGCCAGTGAATTCGGCAACAAAGTCAGCCAACACCTACCCCTTAATTGCAGTTTTAGGTAGAAACCGAATGTCGTATTGGCCGAGTTCAAGAGCCCATTTTGAAACAGGTCCCGATGCTTCTGCACTCCGTAGTACTGATTGGAGGGGATAATCTGTTAGCACCCCAATGCTATGTCCCTGGAAGTAATGCATCAGTTTTCTTGCCACCATGACTAGGGCTAAGATGAGTTTTTCTAGCGGAAGGTAGCGTGTTTCGGCGTCAACCATTGCCTTGCTCACATAATACACTGGCCGTTACTCCCCCTCATCTTCTTTTAACAGTACGGCGCTGACGGCCCTATCAGAAACTGCCAGATATAGGATGAGCGGGTCACCAACGGTGGGTGTTGTCAAGAGAGGTACTGAGCGGAGGTATGTCTTGAGTCCGTTGAAGGCTGATTCGCATTCAGTGGACCATTCAAAGCCTTACCCTACCGTAGTGTCTAAAAGAATTGTCGGCAGCGATCTGTAGACCGGCTGATGAATCTGTTAAGTGCAGCGGCTATCCCCATCAACTTTTGGACTTCTTTTACTGAACGGGGGGAGCCAGTTCCAAAATTGCTGTGACTTGTCTCGGGTTGGCTTCGATTCCTCGGTGATTGACGATGTAACCCAGGAATTTGCCAGAGTCGATTCCGAGCGCACACTTGGAAGCGTTCAGTTTCATCCTGTATTTGCGTAAGATGCTAAATGTCTTTTCTAGATCGGCTATATGATTCTGTTCTTCTTTGGACTTGACCATCATATCATCGATGTATACTTCCATAATGTGGCCGAGTTGCTCTTTGAACATGGCAGTGACCAATCTTTGGTAGGTTGCCCTTGCATTCTTCAGCCCAAAGGGCATAACTTTGTAGCAATAGGTTCCTCTTGGAGTGAGGAAGGCAGTTTTGTCCTGGTCATCTGGATGCATGGCGATTTGATGGTAGCCTCTGTAAGCATCGAGGAAGCTCATGCGTTGATGATGTGTCGTCGCATCGACGAACTAGTCGATTCTAGGTAGAGAAAAACAGTCTTTGGGGCAAGCTTTGTTTAGATCTGTGAAGTCGACGCACACTCGCCAAGTCCCGTTTTTCTTCTTCACCACCACTGTATTGAAGAGCCATGTAGGGTAAGTGACTTCTCTAATTGCTTTGGCGTCAAGCAGTTTGTCTACCTCCTCAACTACGGCGGTAGTGTGCTCCACGGCTGACCGTCGGCCTTTCTGAATGATCGGCTTACATTTCGGATCGACATTCAGATGATGCTGTGAAACTGACGTGTCTATTCCTGGCATTTCGTATGGAGTCCACACAAAGACGTCAAGGTTGTTGAGCAAGAAAGTGATCAGCTGCTGCCTGTCGGACTGATTCAGAGAGGTGCCGATCATGAAGAACTTTTCTAGGCTTCCATCAATGTCCACTCGGTCTAAATCTTTCATCGCCTTCTCATTTGGATACCGCCCAACGTCATCCAGGATCTCCCGATTCGGCACCTCAATGGAGTTTACTTGTAGTTCTTTTGGCGTTCTAGCGGTAAGGAGGTAACATGCTTATGCCGATTTCTGGGATCCGCGGATTTTCTCAATGCCGTGTTCCGTTGGAGAACATAGCAGTTGATGATAGGTGCTTGGGACGACCTGCAATGTATGCAACCACGTTCGCCCCATGATGAGATTGTATGGTGAGGGTAGCCTGATGACCAAGAATTCCACATTCACCGTTCTGGAGCCAGCTCGAACAGGTAAGCGGATTTTTCCCAAGGGGTACTCTAGAGTGGCATTGAAGCCGAATAGTGAATAAGGGGCCGGAGTTAGGTCTGACTCGTTGAATCCGAGTTTGGTGAAGGTTTTATAATACATAACCTCCGACATACTGCCCTGGTCAATAAGAATGCGTTTGACAGTGAACCGGTTTACGCGCAGCTCAACAACCAACGGATCAATGTGAGGGAGTGCTACACCGATCAAATCAGAATCGTCAAAGGTGATACTTGGCGTTTCTCAGGGCCACTTTGCTGACGTGAGTTGCTGTTGGGGACCTAGATGTGATTGGATCGCATGTACGGCCAGGGCTGCTGGCATGCTGTATATCATGTGGACGGTGTCAAGCGGAAATGCATCCTGCGGAAGGGCAGGTGTTTCGACCACATTCTTCCGGACGCATTGGTGAAGACGCTCGTCCTTTGCCAACTCCGCAAGAGGATCTGTTGTCACATAGCGGCCGTCAGTTTCTTGCTGCGGGGCTCGAGATCGTCGATCATCTGCCCTCGGGGGTCGCTCAGAAGCCTAGCGCACCGTTCCTTTGGATTTTGCTATTTCCGAGGCCAGATCGCGACGAATGCATTCGTTCTCAGCGATGATGTTGTCCAACCCCTGTTTGGTTTGCCTAGCTTGTGCCATGGTCACCTATATTGTCTTTTGCGTTGGGTTTGACGATGAGCGGAGGTCTGAGGTTGGTCTTGCTGCAATGGTTTGTTGTCCAAGCGAGTTGGCTGGAATGAGGTCACCTCTCTGCGCGGTCTTGTTAGTGGCTATCGAAGGATCTTCGGTCATGTCTGCCATTGATGTATTTGAGTATTCCCACAGACGGCGCCAGTTGTGGAGAAGTGGTTTGGAAATACTCTTCAGATCCTGGGAGACGATGGTGATCCTCAGCTAGTCACCTGAAAAGATGGAAACACTCTGGTCGGGGGTGCCAGAATTAGCACTCCGACGGACAAGTTAGTTCAGACACTCAAGATAGCTCCTTGTCTAAGTTAAGTGGAGTGATTCTTACATACCTTTCTAGATTTGTGGTTCTTGTATTTATACTTACTTTTTTGGGCCTCGGGGCCTAAGCCTACTTTTATCCCATTCACCTTATATTCATTCGGATCTACTAACCCCCGTCTATTCGGCTTCACTACCGCATTCGGCGCCCTAGTTACGCAATACGAAGCCGAGTAGTATCTAGTTTCTGGGGTACGCGTCTCCCGGCTATTCCACTTATTCGACTCCCACAGATACCATGCTCAACTTCACATAGCATAGCTTTTGCATTTGCCAAATTGTTCTTTACAGGCCCCATTCCAAATACCAGCCACAGCAGGTGCCTCAGCGGGACCTTCAGTGCCCCTCTAAGCTGCGGGGAGAGAGGGACGAGGGATGTCAATACACAGCCGAGGCAGAGATACGCGTGCTCACACCGAGAGCGGTTCACAGAGACCTGTCCCAGACGATGATGAGTCCGATGAGGAGCCGGCGAGCCCACAGTCAGCGTCGTCTCAGGGCGGAGATGAGGCTGGAGATGACTTGTGACGACCCAAAATTTTTCCCTCCGCTCGAGCGGAAGAGCTAACGCTCGAGCGGACTTTTGGGGTTCCCAATAATTTTGCAGACAGCCTGAGATTCTGGGAGTTGTGAATCTCCGCTCGAGCGGAGAAGTTGACGCTCGAGTGGAATGCTTTATTGGTCTGTGAGCGCTCGAGCGAGTGAGGCGACGCTCGAGCGTGGAAAGGACGATTGCTCTTGGCATTGTATAAGTGTATTTGGAATGTTTTTACCTTATTTTGGGGTGTTGATTGAGAGGATAATATGATGGTAAAGTAGGATTGGACCAAAAACTTTAATTTGAATAATTCGTTTACGACCAACCGTCACTCATTTGCCCTTTTATTTTTTCACACTTTGAATTTGGATGTGAGGTTAGAACCATTGGAAAACTTATTTTCGAGGCTTCAATTTGCACACAAGAATGACCTAAAACGGAGTCCGGATAGGAGAGTTACGCATGTTTGAAGTTTCAGAATCTGTGTTGGGAACAGGTCCGCTTGAGCGGGAATAGGGACGCTCGAGCGGGAATAGCAGGAGCAGCAACTTAAAAATGGGTTTTTCAGATCTTTTTCCACATTTTCTTTTTCCCCTCTTCTTTCCTCTTCTTCTAACTCCGAAACCCTAGCCCCAAACCCTTGAATTCCTTTACTTTGACCACGATCCACCATGGTTTTTGGCATCAAGGATGGAGAACAAGGGAGGATCAATGTTTTTACCCGATTAGAATTTGGATTTGTGAAGGCTTCTTCTCAAGCTCACTCATTTGCTTGATTATTGAGGTAAGGGTTTTAATACTCTTCAATATCTACATCAATAGATAGATTTGGGGAATTTTCATTGTATAAATGTACAAATTTCCATTTTTTGAGCATATGGTGTCTTGTATGAGAATTGGGGGTTTTAGGGTTTGTGATGTTGGGAGTTAAATTGGTGGGTTTAAATGATGGTTTGAGAATCCTAGATGTAGAATCATTGGGAAAATTGGAATTAAAAGTGATGATTTAAGAAGTTTGTTTTTTTGTTAAAAATCCTTATTTTCCTTGAAACCCTAGGTTGATTAATGGTGATAACCAATGAATTGGCCCAAATTGAAAGTAGAGTAATGAAATTGAGATATTGAACTAGATGTGTTCAAGTTTAATTGGAATTTGGAAATGTTTGGAAATTTTGTTTAAAATTTGCAAATGAACCTTGTTATAAATGTTGGAATTCTTGCTATCATGTATAGGAAAAATTAGAGAAATGATCTATTAAGGATATGGATGACATGAACTCGATTTTGGAATGTTAAAATGAGATTCGAGGGTTTATTTTGAATTATGTTGAATTGTGAATGGTGTTAATGAACTAAATGATGTTGTACTATGATGGATTATATATGAATTATGTGATTTGTGTAGGGTTAGCTACAAGGGCGAACCACGCACCTGAACACTGTGAGTAATAGTACTATAATTGTACATTAATTACCGTTAATAATCATTGTTATTAATATTCTATTCTTTGTGGGCAATTATGCTAATGTATGTGGGGTTTGAGGCTTATGTAAGCAGTGAAGGATTTAACATACCTCAGTTTGACTCTGAAACTACTTTACATTCCGAGTGTGTTCAATGGTTAACGGTAATGTAACGATAATGTGTTACAACCTGTAAAGTACCCATAATTCTGCACAGAATCGATATGTAAACTATTGATGCTATGAAATCGGTAATAGAAGGACATTATGAACGTAAACTCCGTTTACCGGGGAATAATATTTTGTATGGGAACATGATATTCCGAATATCCTCTCGGGGACTTCAGTGCATGTCTTGCAACATAGATATCTGTCTAAAATGGATTAACATGATTGGGCAGCTGGTTAGAACTATGGATAGTGTTATAGTTATATGTTTTGGTTACTGCTAATGAACATTATTAACATTCTGTTATCTGTAAATTACCCCTATTGGTTTATAGTGAACAAGAAGAATAATGATGCTTGTGCACTCCGAATCCTTATGTTTTGTCAATGATAATTCAGAACTATTGTGAGGTAAGTTATTCAGTTCCTATTAGTAATATTCTGATGTACGTGAGATGATTCTGGCCATTTGAAAGAAATCATGAGATGAGTTATGTATCCTATTGTGTGCCGTTATTTAAATGAAGTTGGGGTTATTCTGTTCTGGATACTCATTCTGTTTCAGTATTATGTTTAGTAAATTGTTCCGTTTACGATATGACATAATATGCAATGTTGGTTTAAAACTGATTGTTTTCTGGTACGGAGCAAAGTGTTGTACGGAACTAAGTGCTACACCTTGGTGGGAGCCACCTCTAGAATCCGTACGAGTCACCTCTTGAGTCCATACACTTGTTATTTCTGTTACCCCACGCTTTATGCATCCTGTTACCACGTTTTATGTGTCCTGTTACCACGCTTTATGCGTTCTGTTACCCACACTTATGCGTTCTGTTATTTCTGTTATTTCAGCTATTTCTTTTAGTTCTATTATTTCTGTTATTTCTGCTATTCCTGTTATTCCTGTTATTTCTGTTATTTCTGGGCCGATGGTCGTTCGTTCTGCATCTGTGGGCCTATGGCTATTCTGTATATACTGGGCTTAAAGCCATTCTGTTACGAAAATTGGACCCATGGCTGTTTGAGAAATAATCACGGAATGTAGTTAATCATATGTATCTGCAGTTATATGTTGGATTATTCAGGTTAAGAATTGCATTATTTATGCTCTATTATTCACTGAGTTGGCTCATTATGTATTTTGTCTGTCTGTTCTGTAGGTAATCGCTTTGGGAGTCCGTCTTAACCCTTGATGGTCACCATTCAGTGTCAACCTCAGTATGCCCAGGCTCCCAGACCAAGTCTATGCATTTATGTCAAGTTTTGTTAAGATTTTGGTTTGCCCTTTTATTATTTACCTAAAGTTAAAAGTATGTATATGTTTCCTTTCTATACCAATGTTCGATTATGCGGTCATGTATGAGTATGAGTGTATAAAAAAAACAATAGTAATGGCTCTCATTAACGTGATCCTGGCATGTTAGATTTAGCTCAATGGATGTTTTTCTGTGTTACGTCATAATTTTAAATGCTTCCATTCAGGCCCCATATGATATGTATATCAGGTTAAGTTTCCGTTTCTGTATGGGTCATGCCCGAACTTTTAGGGGCAAGTTTGGGGCGTGACAAGTGGTATCAGTGCACGAGTTGCCATCTCACACACAAATCCATTGAGCTTTAGAATGTCTAGAAAGATTTAGGCATCATGCATGATATTCTACAAGTACATGAAAAGAAAAGAGTGATGGCAACGTTAACTGTCTGTTGCTAACTCTGATGACTACAATCTATATCTGTTGTATGCCTTTTATTGCCTATGTTTATCTTATATAGGCTGGTGAAGAATGCAAGACATCTAATGTGAATATTACACTGCGGAAACGTGGTAAGGATTTGAGCTGATCGGTAAGAACTAAATGAAATTTGTATTATTAGTTCATGGTTGTGTGTAGAAATAATGATAATATGGTTGAGCTTTTAGCATTTGCTTAATTTCAACATCAAGGGAATAATATATAAGTTATTTTAATTTCCGACAACTTCTGATAGGAAATTATTAATGGTGCTTAATGAGTATGGTTCTGCGTGATTGGGATTTGATTGTGGGAATCTGTACTCTGTACTGTACTCCGTATTCTGACTTCTGTAATCTGTAATTTGAAATCTGAAATCCGTAATCTGTAATCTGTAATTGGGACTTCCTCTAAGTAATAGTCGAATGACATAAGGAATTCCGCCTATAATTCTGACTAATTTGACATCAAACCAGAACGAGTGGTAATTTAATAAGTTACTGCAAGAATTAGAATCCTATCTTTGTGTATTAAGAATTTAAGATTGAGAAATCTTTTCCGTAACATAATTCTGTCTGTACTCTGCCTCTGTAATCTGTAACCTGTAATTTGAAACTTGAAATCTGAAATTTGTACTCTGTTTGTTTACGTTTCATCTGTAATCTGTAATCAGGATTTTTTTTTAATAAGAAATGGGTGAAGGACATGAAGGACCCCACCTATCTTATATGTCTGTTTATATTACACCCGTAAAAGGGTAGTTAAGGACTACCGTGAAATTAAATTAAATGAGTGGGATCTAATAATTTGCCGCAAAGATAGTTACCTTATATGTTTTTATGGTTCATATCCAAACTTAGGATATTCTGATTAAGTGTCTTTCATGGCGCACTTACAGGAAATTGCAAAGTATATAATGCTAGTTTTGATATTACTGTAACTGTTAGATTTAGAATATGGTCCTCCTTACGTTATTGTATGTAGAAATAATACTATGAAGGAGTAGTGATATTGATTGGGATTCTGAAAGAGATATGAAATATTTAATATGATAATTTTTCTGGATATGTTCCCCAAAATGTACGAAATTTTGAATGCTCAAGATATGACAAATTTTCTGACAAAGTTTAAATAAGCTTACTACTTTGGGGAAATATTCCATTATCTGATATCTTTGAAAGGCCTGATAATTTTCTGAGTACTGTCTCTGAACAACGTGTTATACCACATTGTAATTTGGGAATTGTGAGAGGTTTAATCTGTATTTGATTTCGCTAATAATTTACCTTGAACATGTAATTCCTTGATATGGGAGTTGAGTTGTTATTTGGAATCTTTTAGAAATCTGATTTGGCCTGATAAGTTTAATTCTGATAGTGAGCAAGAGCCACAAAGTCATTGATTTCAAACTTGTTTGTGAACCTAAAGAGGTTGAACTAGGTATGACAGCCTATGAGTCATATGTGATCAAATACTTGAGTAAACCCATTTCTGAATGTCCTTAAGTTGTTATAGTATTTGAAAGGTATGACCTTTGGGTCAATAAATTGAAATATACGAGGATTGTGAATAATGAGATGATGCTTTGGTGTGTTAATGGGAATTTTTAGAACTATTGGGGAAAAGTAATTGAAATTGAGGTTTGGGCATTCACTAGACGTGGTCCGCTTAGTTGTTAATTGAGAAGTTGTTATGGACTTTGGGATTATAAATGGCTCCTTGTCGTTGAGTTTCTGATACATGTATGTTGATCGAAAGTATTTGTGATCCTTTCCTATCTCAAGTGTGGATCTAGTTTTGGAACATTACAAAATGTGTTTCCATTTATGTCTGAACTGTCTTCTATTTGGTTTTCTTCAATTTCGAGGACGAAATTTTTTTTAAGGAGGGAAAGATGTGACGACCCAGAATTTTTCCCTCTGCTCGAGCGGAAGAGTTAACGCTCGAGCGGACTTTTGGGGGTCCCAGTAATTTTGTAGACAGCCTGAGATTCTGGGAGTTGTGAATCTCCGCTCGAGCGGAGAAGTTGACGCTCGAGCGGAATGCTTTATTGGTCTGTGAGCGCTCGAGCGGGTGAGGCGACGCTCGAGCGTGGAAAGGAAGATTGCTCTTGGCATTGTATAAGTGTATTTGGAATGTTTTTACCTTATTTTGGGGTATTGATTGAGAGGACAATATGATGCTAAAGCATGATTAGACCAAAAACTTTAATTTGAATAATTCGTTTACGACCAACCGTGATTCATTTGCCCTTTTATTTTTCCACACTTTGAATTTGAATGCGAGGTTAGAACCATTGGAAAGCTTATTTCCGGGGCTTCAATTTGGACACAAGAATGACCTAAAATGGAGTCCGGATGGGAGAGTTACGCATGTTTGAAGTTTTGGAATCTGTGCTGGGAACAGGTCCGCTCGAGCGGGAATAGCAGGAGCAGCAACTTAAAAACGGGTTTTTCAGATCTTTTTCCACATTTTCTTTTTCCCCTCTTCTTTCCTCTTCTTCTAAGTCCGAAACCCTAGCCCCAAACCCTTGAATTCCTTTACTTTGACCACGATCCACCATGGTTTTTGGCATCAAGGATGGAGAACAAGGGAGGATCAATGTTTTTACCCGATTAGAATTTGGATTTGTGAAGGCTTCTTCTCAAGCTCACTCATTTGCTTGATTATTGAGGTAAGGGTTTTAATACTCTTCAATACCTACATCAATAGATAGATTTGGGGTATTTTCATTGTATAAATGTACAAATTTCCATTTTTTGAGCATATGGTGTCTTGTATGAGAATTGGGGGTTTTAGGGTTTGTGATGTCACTACTACAAAAACAGATAAAGATCATACTTTTTTGGTGTGATGTATGTTATTTAATCACACTTTTTAAGTTTTATTAAAGTGTGATCTTTGGGAGTGTGATTAAAAGTGGTCATTTTTAATCACACTTTTTAAGTGTGATTAAAAATATTTAGATCACACCTTTTAAGTGTGATTAAAAATATTTTTATCACATCTTTTAAGTGTGATTAAAAATATTTAGATCACACTTTTTAAGTGTGATTAAAAATATTTTGATCACATCTTTTAAGTGTGATTAAAAGTATTTTGATCACACTTTTTAAGTGTGATCTTTGGAAGTGTGATTAAAAAGGGTCATTTTTAATCACACTTTTTAAGTGTGATTAATAACATTTAGATCACACCTTTTAAGTGTGATTAAAAATATTTACATCACATCTTTTAAGTGTGATTAATAACATTCACTACTAAAAAAAACACTTTTTGCGACCGTTACAAGCCGTCGCAAATAATAAAAATACAGTCGCAAAAGACCTTTTGCGACGGCCCATGCGACGGCACATGGGGGTCGCAAATGTGGAGGTCGCAAATACTTTTTGCGACGGCAAACCAACGGTCGCAAATTATTTGCGACCGCCCAAATTACTTATGGCGACCGCTATTTTGCCGTCGCAAAAAACAAAGAAAAATGCTAATATTTTTTGGCAACCATCTTGTTACCTTCACACAAAAATCAAAAATAAAAATAAATAAAATAAAGTGTAACGTTAAGCACTCTAGAAATAGCAATGACAAGAATTCAAACAATATAGCATTGTAGTTTAATTAGGCATTCCATTTGAGTCTCAAAATTGGAGCCATATGTGAAAGTTATTACAAAAATTTCTTTTATGACAAAAATACAATCCAAATAGAATGCTAATAAAGCCAAAATATAGTAAAGTATCTATTCTCAGCTTCCTGGTACTTCTCATGAAGCCGTTTTCTTGTTGAAGCCAGCCTTTCAAGGTCGAGGCTTGATTCCTTCTGTTGTCTCTGCAATTCACAATAAAAGTAATGTGATTCACAACACTTTCTTTCTACCACATGGAGTCCAGTGCTTGCTAAAAAGAAAATGTAGAATCCAAAAATATTTCGTCTCTAAAAAGCCTAAAATTAAGTTCATTTTTGTTGTTCTTTTGGAGATGATTGAAAAAATGCAAAAATCAAAAGACCCAAAAAAGCCCTTTCCACTTATTTCCTCCTCAGTTTTCACATCAACCAAATAGAGGACAATTTAAAGGGTACCTTGCAAGGAGGGGCAGAAGCAGCTAGGGGAATAGAATGGGTCTGTTTGGCAGGAGGAGCATCTCGTTGACGAACTACTTTTGCTTTAGGTTCTGGTTCAGAGTTGTTCTTGTCTAAACTAGAGCTCCCATCTACAACAATTTTTATTAAAAAAGACAAAAAAAAATGATATATATTGTATCAAATCAAATCCACAAAAAGATAAAAACAAATAGACCCAATTGAGCTAGGAATCAGATTTGGTAGTTACTGTGTGGATTTGGAGAGTAGGCAAAATCAAGAACCTGTAAAGACCACAACTTTGGAGATCAAAAGCTTGGAATTTTCACAAAAGCCTTAAAATATTTTGTTTCTCAAAAAAGCGCAGCCAAGTGAGGAAGCAAATGCTAATTTTTACCTGGTGGTGAAGACCATTTCAGGTGTTACTAGGTGGCGCCTCATAAAATTATTTTCCTCCAGATTAGAGAGATGATGCAACTAAGATTGAAGCACAACAATAGCGATACAGTGACTTTGGTATAAAATGAACAGGTGATGAAAAATATTCCACAAAACTATCATTGTTGTGTTCCATCTCGTTGTTTCACTTTTTAAGTTAAGGAAACCAAAGGGACAAAAAAGGAACTAACAAAGCAAGCTACATACATAGCCAAAATTGCATATAACAAATTCTGGAATATAAAGAGGGGTGAGTAACATTGAACACAAACTCTGTTCCTTAGTCTGTAATGACTTCCCCAACCAATTGTGTTAAACAACCTATTGACGTAATCAAGGAAAGCAATTTCCGTCTCGAGCCTAAATTAGATTAAATTGGTCTAACATTTAAGATACAGGTGCTAAGAAGCAAGAGTGGACTCATCGAATATAGATATTCAACTGCTCTCTCCGGGTTGTTATAAGCAAGACGTAAAGCACGGACAACCATATCTGATCCCAACTCCCACCACCCATATCAAGAATTTGTTGAGCGGTAGCCTCTAAGTTACTTCCAAAGAACAAGATTCGATGTCTTTGGCCATAAACATCCGATTCTCGACCGCCCAGCAAAAAAGGTTTTGAGAGAGAGAGAGAGAGAGAGAGAGAGAGAGCAGATAAAAATATACGTAGGATCTCATGGTCTTTAACAATCAAATATGTGTATAGGCTGCGAAGCAATTACTCACGAGGTAAGAGCAGCAAAGCAGCGGAGCGGGAGAGGAGCAACAGAGTAGATTCAGGAGATAGTGGATCGCACAGATGAAACAAATGGGAAAAAGATGAGCCAACCTAGTAAAGTTCATTTTCAAACAATTCAACAAGACATTATGAAGTTTAACTCACATTCCCACAGTTGATGCAGAGCTTGAGATCTTGTTAATGGTCGTGATGGAGCCAAAGGAGTAGCAGTTGGGCCTACAAAGTGAAGCCTCTCCATTAGCACTTCATGTAACAAGTCATCAATAAAATGATTCAGATCAAATGATTCAAGATTAACACTCATTCTCCTCTGACTTTGGGTGGGCAGGTTATAAATGGGTTGGGTTGGGTTGGGTTTTTAATTATCTATTTACCTAGTTATTACTCATTTAGCTAAATGATTATAACCCACACCCAACACAACCCATATTTATTAAGTTTGATTGTAGGATTGTTTAATCTATTAAGTAATTTTGGATCCCATTAAACAAGAAAAATTCATTTGATTAGATATTTTTCTTTTCTAAAATGTTAGAATGGATTACTAAAATACAATATTATATTTTGTTAACATTTAGCAATGCAAAAGAAGTTCCAGATTTTAGAGAATGATTTCTTAGAATATCTTTGCCAATTATTCATTACTAAAACAACTCAACAATAGTATATTCATATGGAATTACATTTGCTAAAAGAGAAACATTCATCCTAGCAGCTTGCAAGGCACGTACTCGAGCGCTTAAACCCCCTCTAAATTTTGCATACATATTTTATTTAGCTCAAGACCGAAGTTTCCTCATCCTCGGGACAAAATCAAAGACAAGTCAGTACATGGCTTTCACTACTACTATCACTCCAAAACAAGAAAATGATCCAAGGAAACAAATAACCATAATGGGAATGGGCATTGTCTCGGTTTGGTAATGATGTTAACACATTATCGACAACAATGAAAAGTCCCTAGAAGTGGTAGGAATGGTGGCTTTAGAAATTTTTCTCGAGTAGTCATTTAAATATTACAGTCAAACTCAAAACATTTGTTCGCAGTATGGATAATCAAAATAATCTCTCACTAGAGAAACACAAAGATCAAAGCATTTTAAACGGGCAACTTTCGGTGGAAAGACTTGAAGATTAAAAAACAAAAAATTTAAATGCATCGGTATCAAAAACCAATAGAGAAAACACAACTTAATCATATTTTTTTTGGAGTAGAGTGTACTGTTATACAAAGGTTGTTCAAAATTTTGGTGAAATTGGTACTCGCCTTTTATACCAACAAACCATGGGTGTTCATACTACCGGGATGTTCAAATATTTTTTTCTTAGACAAAATTAATACCTAAGATATATATATATATATGCCATTCAAGTGAACACCCCGAGCACAATATGAGGCGCCACTCACGAGTGGTAGTGATGGAAGTGTCGAGATGTGGTGGCTATGGGGTGGTGGGGCAATGGTGGCAGTAGGAAGCAAATGCTAATTTTTATTTCACCCAAAACCCATTCTATTGATGCATAAAAAGAAGGTTCCAATAACTCCCCTTATAATCAAGTTTGCAAATTCTATTGATGTTTTGGATAGTGATATCCTTCAAGAACTTCATATACAACAAATATCATAAATACAAAGGAGAAACCAATTACAGCAAATTACCTTAACTTCCTTGAGCCATAACTTCTTCAAGTCTGGATCACCAAGTATAGTTGAAACGATGAGTGCGCCATGAGCAATTGGATTCCGTACATGGGCTCTAAGTCAAGAATCTTTTGTGACTCTTCACAGCTACTGCTTGTTTTTCATCTTCACAGACCACACTGCACTCAGTCGATAACGGCATCAGATAAAGATAGTATAAAAATCTCTGCTTTCCGAACAGAATTGACAAAGAACAAGGCTGGCTTGCAAATAAAATATAGAGTTTGTCTTCAACCAAGAGAGCAATAGAAAATAGTATGTATAATCAACAACAGATGCCACTCCCCATACAGATATCACAAGTGGCATTGCTACAAGCAGCTTTTCTACTTCTCATACCTCGAAAGAATCTTATATATTATGTAATGATACTCTACAGAATGCTGATTATGCACTTCCAGTAGAACTGTGATTCAAATGGTGAATTAACCCAGAGAACAACGCACAAAAAATAAAATCCCAATAATCTATCTTGAAATAGAAAACTTGCTAGCATGATCTAATTATGATTTTTTTTTTTGCCTTGCAAGTTCTGGAAATGGCACCTGATACTCCACTGTAGTCTTTGTTGTGCACTCATGTAAATTATGCAATAATGCTATGATCATACATATATATTTTCATGACAGGACTCACTATCAGATTCCATATTGTTGTAGGAGTTTAAAATGAATTATTTATAACCAAGTAGCATCGAAGCACGCCAAATATGCACCAACGGCTTCAAATCAACAAGTTGGAGTTGTTGTTGTGAGTTAAAGAGGCACCTGGAGGTCCATCATGGCCATGTACTTGAAGTGGAACTTGATATTGGCGAATATTGTGCATCATTTTCTTCACCTGATATAGAGCCCCAAAAGGATATCCATTTGCTCGGGTCCTACCAACAAAAATAGGAAGAACTTGCAGATTTATATTTGAATGGCACATGTAAATAGACTCAGAGAGTGAGAGAGAAGCCAATTTTTGAAACGTATTCATACAAATTTAATGACTCAATATGGAATTCTCAAAACCAAGTTGTTGAAGTAAAGAATAGTATATATTATACATTCTAACAGAAAACAACCATTTAGTGATATGCTGAACCAAGTGCATAGATAAATGACCAACCAATAGTCCTAGGCTTGATACTTGACCAATTTTTTTTTTACAGTAGCAACAATTTCCAATCAGAGGACACATGAGGAAATACCTTTCCAGTTATGTAAAATGATCATATCAACAGAAAAACACAAAAAAATGGTTAACCATTAACGTCTTCAGTGGTGAGTTTCTTTATGCATGTGGCTTCATTTTGTATGGGCAAGGACAAAAGTCAGAGTTCCTCAACACATCATAACAAATCCTTTAAGGACAAAAGAGGGCCATTCATCTAAAGCATGTTCCTAACCGTGCCACAGTTATCCTAGAAGAAAGAACACAGAATTTTGTAGCAAAAATAACGGAGTTGTCAGTTAATAATTTATTGCTTCATGACATAGTGCTTCAATAGAATGCTTACAAAGAAATTTTTACAAGGCTTGAACAGAATGCCTCCAACAAATAATTGATGCTTTTTTGTTCTTGACCTCTACAAAAAGGAGGAAGCAAGCATAGAGTTCGCATTCTTATTGGTTAAGAGTAAATTTATTATGGAAAAACAGTAATGGTATTATTAGGAACAAAAGTGGATGGTTAACGATCAATTCACAATTAGCTTGTTTAAAAATGACCTCCACCTAAGTGAATAACCTACATTGGGGTTCTTCCCAAAACAAAATTATGTTTCATTCAATTTTATTTTATTTTTTTAATAGTCTAGGGCTGTATCAATATCAATATTTCCAATCCTCTTCCAGAATGAATCAATGGAATTAATTTACTCCATATTATTGAAGAGCATTTAGTTGCTTGGAACATTGTCCTGATATATGATTAGCTTCAGCACAATCAGCACTTTTTTTTCCCCATATATCTTCAAATATGAATTTTGATTTTGTTTGTTTCACAAATGAGAATCAATCTGTCACTACAGGATTCATAGCCTCACTCGTCTCTCAAAAATTTTGATAGCAATGTCCCAAGAAAATAAATAGACAGTAAATCAATTTCACCTTCCACATGAGAAATCAAACCTAACAATTTCCAAATTCATTAGAATTCACAACTGATTTAAATCCATAGCTTTAAACAACACTGAGTTAAAATTTCCATGAATCAAAGCAACAACTCTGTGAAGCTAACCGTATTTTCTGATGATTGATGCGTAAGTCTCTTCGACAGGTTTCGCCAATTGCAAAAGAGTGCCAAAAACTCTGTGAAGCAACAACTTTGTTTGGAAGTTGAGAAAGTGACGAATAGATGAATTTGTAAACACACACAGAACAAGAGAGAAAGTGAGAAAGAGAGAACGAGAGAGAAAGAGAGAACGAGAGAACGAGATAGAGAAACTCACCACGCCGGAGAACCACCGTGGTAACGCCGACGAAGATCGCCGCCGCTAGATCGTTGCCTTTGCAAAACCTATGGAGATTGTTGCCTTCGCTGCTATGTGAGAGTGAGAATGAGAAACCGTGAGAGTGAGATTGAGAAAGAGAACCCTAACATTTGGGGAAATGGGTTCGAGATTGGGGATTTCTTTTTTTGGGGGGGGGGAAGCGGGAATGGGAAAAAAACAAAGGGGGGAGCGGGAATGAAAAAAATAAAGTGGCGGGAATGAAAAATAAAAATAAAAATAAATAAATAAATTTATTTTTTGTCAAATTTTTTTTTTTTTTTTTTGTAGTTAATGAATTTGAAAATTTTTTTTTTTAGTTACAAATATTGAAAATTTATTTGTTTTATTTTTATTTTAATGAAAAAAAATTATTATTTTATATTTGGTAGAAGTAGGGGTAATATATATTTTAATAAAAAAATATTTTTCACTAAAATAAAAGTTAATTTTCTGTAGTCAATGAAAAATATTTTTTTGCGGCGTATTTTTTTTGGTTACTAAAAATCATGAACTAATTTTTTGTGGTAGAGGAAAGGAAATGGCAACAGTGATAAAGGTAGTGGATAAGAGATGATGGTTATGGCGAAAGAGATTAGTGGTGAAGTTGTGGTAGTGGTAGTGGTAGTGTAAATGGAGTGGCAGGGGTGAAAGAGAAGTAATGGTAATAGTAGTAGCAGTAATGGTAGTGGTGCTAGTGGAGTGGTGGCGATAGTAGTAGTAATGGTAGTCGTAGAGGTGAAGTGGAAACAGTAGAAGTAGTGGTGGTTGTGGAATGGCGTTTGCAGTAGTGGTGAAGGTGGTAGAGGAGATGGGTGGTGAGAGAGAGAAATGAGTGAGAGAGAGAGAGAGAGACAGAGTGATAAGCGAGAGAGAGACAAAGTGGTCGCTAATAATGCATTTTCTTGTAGTGGATCGATAAATCGAGAGAGAGCTCAGTAAGAGACAAAAAAGAGACATAGAGAGAAGAGAGATGGACTAGAGAGACAGAGAGAGATAGAGAAAAGAGAGATGAGCGAGAGAGGCATAAAGAGAAGAGAGATGAACGAGAGAGACAGAAAGAAAAGAGAAAAGAGAAATGAGCGAGAGAGATAAAGAGAAGAGAGATGAGCGAAAGATACAGAGAGAGAAAAGAGATGAGAGAAGAGATAGATGAGTAAGAGACAGAGACAGAGAGAGATAGATAGACAAACAGACAGAGAGAGAAGAGTGATGAGTGAGAGAGAGAAAGAGAAAGAGAAGAGAGAAAGGAAGATGAAAAAATGGGCGAAAAGATATAGACAGAGAGAGAGAGATAAAGAGCGAAAAGAAATAAACGAGAGAAAGACAGAGAGAGACGAGCGAGAGAAATAAAGAGAAGAGAGATAAAAAAAAAGAAAGATGGACGAGAGAGAAAGAGAGAGAGAGAGATAGACAGACAGACAGACAGAGAAAAGTGATGAGTGATGAGTGAGAAAGAGAAAGAGAAAGAGAAGAGAGACAGAGACATAGAGAGAAAGAAAGAGACAAACAGACAAAGAAGAGTGATGAGTGAGAGAGAGAGATAAGAGAGACAGAGACAGACAGACAGACAGAGAAGAGTTATGAGTGAGAGAGAGAAAGAGAAGAGAGACAGAGACATAGAGATAGAAATATGAAAAAATGGGTGAAAAGAGAAATGTTCAAAAGAGTAAGACAACGTCGTTTTTATTTTTTTATTTTTTTTTTGTAACAGGAAAATACCGTTGCATTTATTTAAACCATTTTATGACTATATATATGAAGCCGTCTCAAAGCCACAATATATATATATATATATTTTGCAATGGTACGCAATATTACAATCCCAAAAAACTTTTTTTTTTTTTTTTTTTTTTTTTTTTTTTTTTTGGTAACTGCAGCTGGTATCGTCGCAAATACTCTTTTTTTTTTTTTTTGCAAGTCATCTCTAGTAGTGAGTCGTCTCTATCGTTCATGGGTAGAATAGAGGCGCGGATTTGGAAATTGTATATTTTATATAAAAATCAAATTGAAATATTTTATACAATCACACCTATTTAGGGAGTGTGATTAAATATATATATATATAATTACACTTATTTTAAAAATGTGATTAAAAAGTAGTAATGTATATATAATCACACTTTAATTAAAATGTGTGATTAAAAAATATATATATAATCACACTTATTTAAAAAGTGTGATTAAAAAGTAGTAGTGTATATATAATCACACTTTAATTAAAATGTGTGATTAAAAAATATATAAATAATCACACTTTAATTAGAATGTGTGGTTAAAAAATATATATATAATCACACTTATTTAAAAAGTGTGATTAAAAAGTAGTAGTGTATATATAATCACACTTTAATTAGAAGGTGTGATTAAAAAATATATAAATAATCACACTTTAATTACAGGTGTGATTAAAAAAAATATATATAATCACACTTGTTTAAAAAGTGTGATTAAAAAGTAGTAGTGTATATATAATCACACTTTAATTAGAAGGTGTGATTAAAAAATATATAAATAATCACACTTTAATTAGAAGGTGTGATTAAAAAATATATATATAATCACACTTGTTTAAAAAGTGTGATTAAAAAGTAGTAGTGTATATATAATCACACTTTAATTAGAAGGTGTGATTAAAAAATATATAAATAATCACACTTTAATTAGAAGGTGTGATTAAAAAAAATATATATAATCACACTTGTTTAAAAAACGTGATTGAAAAGTAGTAGTGTATATATAATCACACTTTAATTAGAAGGTGTGATTAAAAATATATACATATAATCACACTTAATTGAAAAGTGACATAAAAAATAAATATTATCACACTCAATCAAATTAAGTGTGATTAAAATATCAATCTAATTTTTTTTATCACACTTCCAATAAAAGTGAGATCTTTTTTTTTTGTTAAAGTGTGATCTTTAACTATTTTTGTAGTAGTGTGTTGGGAGTTAAATTGGTGGGTTTAAATGATGGTTTGAGAATCCTAGATGTAGAATCATTGGGAAAATTGGAATTAAAAGTGATGATTTAAGAAGTTTGTTTTTTTGTTAAAAATCCTTATTTTCCTTGAAACCCTAGGTTGATTAATGGTGATAACCAATGAATTGGCCCAAATTGAAAGTAGAGTAATGAAATTGAGATATTGAACTAGATGTGTTCAAGTTTAATTGGAATTTGGAAATGTTTGGAAATTATATTTAAAATTTGCGAATGAACTTTGTTATAAATGTTGGAATTCATGCTATCATGTAAAGGAAAAATTAGAGAAATGATCTATTAAGGATATGGATGACATGAACTCGATTTTGGAATGTTAAAATGAGATTCAAGGGTTTATTTTGAATTATGTTGAATTGTGAATGGTGTTAATGAACTAAATGATGTTGTACTATGATGGATTATATTTGAATTACGTGATTTGTGTAGGGTTAGCTACAAGGACGAACCACGCACCTGAACACTGTGAGTAATAGTACTATCATTGTACATTAATTACCGTTAATAATCATTGTTATTAATATTCTGTTCTTTGTGGGCAATTATGCTAATGTATGTGGGGTTTGAGGCTTATGTAAGCAGTGAAGGATTTAACATACCTCAGTTTGACTCTGAAACTACTTTACATTCCGGGTGTGTTCAATGGTTAACGGTAATGTAACGATAATGTGTTACAACCTGTAAAGTACCCATAATTCTGCACAGAATCGATATGTAAACTATTGATGCTATGAAATTGGTAATAGAAGGACATTATGAACGTAAACTCCGTTTACCGGGGAATAATATTTTGTATGGGAACATGATATTCCGAATATCCTCTCGGGGACTTCAGTGCATGTCTTGCGACATAGATATCTGTCTAAAATGGATTAACATGATTGGGCAGCTGGTTAGAACTATGGATAGTGTTATAGTTATATGTTTTGGTTACTGCTAATGAACATTATTAATGTGCTGTTATCTGTAAATTACCCCTATTGGTTTATAGTGAACAAGAAGAATAATGATGCTTGTGCACTCCTAATCCTTATGTTTTGTGAATGATAATTCAGAACTATTGTGAGGTAAGTTATTCAGTCCCTATTAGTAATATTCTGATGTACGTGAGATGATTCTGGCCGTTTGAAAGAAATCATGAGATGAGTTATGTATCCTATTGTGTGCCGTTATTTAAATGAAGTTGGGGTTATTCTGTTCTGGATACTCATTCTGTTTCAGTATTATGTTTGGTAAATTGTTCCGTTTACGATATGACATAATATGCAATGTTGGTTAAAAACTGATTGTTTTCTGGTATGGAGCAAAGTGCTGTATGGAACTAAGTGCTACACCTTGGTGGGAGGCACCTCTAGAATCCGTACGAGCCACCTCTTGAGTCCATACACTTGTTATTTCTGTTACCCCACACTTTATGCGTCCTGTTATCACGCTTTATGCGTTCTGTTGCCCACGCTTATGCGTTCTGTTATTTCTGTTATTTCTGTTAGTTCTGTTATTTATGCTATTCCTGTTATTCCTGTTATTTCTGTTATTTTTGGACCGATGGCCGTTCTGATATGTCTGGACCCATGGTCGTTCTGCATCTGTGGGCCTATGGCTGTTCTTTATATACTGGGCTTAAAGCCATTCTGTTACGAAAATTGGACCCATGGCTATTTTGGAAATAATCACGGAATGTAGTTAATCATATGTATCTGCAGTTATATGTTGGATTATTCAGGTTAAGCATTGCATTATTTATGCCCTATTATTCACTAAGTTGGCTCATTATGTATTTTGTCTGTCTATTCTGTAGGTAATCGCTTTGGGAGTCCGTCTTAACCCTTGATGGTCACCTTTCAGTGTCAACCTCAGTATGCCCAGGCTCCCAGACCAAGTCTATGCATTTATGTCAAGTTTTGTTAAGATTTTGGTTTGCCCTTTTATTATTTACCTAAAGTTAAAGGTATGTATATGTTTCCTTTCTATACCAATGTTCGATTATGCGGTCATGTATGAGTATGAGTGTATAAAAAAAAAAAAATAGTAATGGCTCTCATTAACGTGATCCTGGCATGTTAGCTTTAGCTCAATGGATGTTTTTCTGTGTTACGTCATAATTTTAAATGCTTCTGTTCAGGCCCCATATGATATGTATATCAAGTTAAGTGTCCGTTTCTGTATGGGTCATGCTTGAACTTTTAGGGGCGAGTTTGGGGCGTGACATGACTCCGCGGAGGGGAGCAGAGATGGTTCTGGTGCCGACTCTAGCTCAGATACAGACGGCAGTAGTTTTGCACCGTCGTCGAGGAAGAGGACGAGGAGGGCTTCACGCTCTTGAGGCGACTAGCGTCGATTCAGATGTTTTGTTTTTTGCTTTATTTCTCTTTTTGCTTTAGTTTTTGCATATTGTACAGCCTTAGGCAGTTTTATTTTCTTCAAAACTTGTACCTTTTACAAAAAAGAAACCATGATGGAATGAAAACTGCTTTTTGATTGAAAAAAGGTGTTACATTTTACATTCTAAGCATCACATCACATCGCACCACACAGCACGAAAATGAGATTGAACTTTGTTTGAAAACTACACACTCAAATTGCATTGTCTTAATCAGGTAGTGAACCAACTGACAATTGAAAGAACAAAACAACTCAATAAGCAAAAGCAGGACTCGACATGCTAACCAAATGTGAATACAACTCGATAAGCAAGACAAGAACTTAACGATCATCGTGCAATACAACTCGATAAACAAAAATGCAACAACTCGATAAACAAATTGAAGTAATACAGGCACGACTTCACAAAATCGCCACAAAATGCATCCAAAGTGGAACAAGACACAAGTTCTCAGCACTTGCAACACATAGACAGCTCAGGAAGCAAAAGGAGAGGCCATCGGCCAAAGGTAGAGACCACCGGCCACCATAGAGGGCCATCGGCCACTAGAACTAGCCAATCGGCTATAAAAATGGTCGGTCGGCCATTAATCTTGGCCAGTCGGCCACTAATGCAGAAAATCTCCAGATTGTTGACACCTGTCTTCCACTCAACACCTTATCTTCTACAAAAGCCCCAGCTTCGTATTTTCTCCATTTCAACTATGTTTTTGCCCCAAATGGAAGCATTTCTTTTCCAAAATCGCACAAATTGGATAGCTAACTTGGATGGCTCGGAAAAGCTGAATTTCCGAGGCTTCAAAATAAATGCACTATTCACGTTGAGCTGCACTCCGCTGTGTTTTCCGTTCCTCCATGCTGTGGCAAGGTGTTGGAATCCAGTAACTCATGTTTTTAGCTTTGGCGGACAAGAGATGTGTCCCACTTTTGAAGACTTCCAAGCTTTGATGGAGACCGAGCGTGAGGAAGAGATCTTGCCCCAATTCCGTTTTGGCCACGTCCAACCTCTAGGACGGATGTGCGGGCTTACTTTGCATGACGCTCAGTCTTTGATTCACGATGGAGAGTTGGACATCCCCAGCATGATTCATCGGTTTTTTGATGCCGGTGACCGCGGCCATCATCACTGGCAAGGTTTCTGGCAACATGCGCTTTGTTTATGCATGTTGTCTCATTTCTTGCTTGCCCCAGGCTCCGGTGGGTCTAGCGTCCGTCTGATTGAGGTTGCCCAAGGCTTAAAAGAGGGCAAGAGCTGCATTGCCATGACACTAGCAGAGACATTGATGGGTTTGGACGCTTTCCATTGCCGGGAGACGACTAGATTCGCGGGGAGTCCACTACTGCTGCAGGTAATGTTTCCCACCTTATCTCATATATATTTCTCACATCACTCGGCCCTCAAGCTCGATTTTTCTCTCAAAACCCTTTTCTCACTTTTCTCTCCACGTACACCTCTCTAATCTTTAATCTTTCGTTTTTCATCCCTCCCCAGATATGGTTGATGGATAAGTTGAAGGTTGTGGGCTCATGCCTAGCATATTCATCACGCAGCTATTTCTTTCGGCGACGTCTAGTCGATGCCCCTGATGAGGAATGGTGGTGCAAATGGATGTGCAGTCTGTTTGTTGTCGACATTGCTTTGTGCTGCCCTTGGCTTAATTTACCGACGATGAGCTACAGTATGTCTCGCCAGCCCGGGATTCAGTTGATCAGCCTGACACATTGTATCTTTTACTTCCCGTTCCGATTTTGGTACCAATTTGGGCATGATCAGACTTGTCCGGAAGATGGGGTAGAGTACCATGCCGCATTTCCAGTCCGAGGCGCACAGCTAGCTCGGTATGCCACAGCATGGAGGACGAGAGAGCTTCTGGCCCCCGCTCCTACTTTCAATTGCACCCTCTCTGATGAGTGCATAGCTTGGCTCGATGAAGAGGAGCAGGTTGGGCCTACTTTGGCATCAGAGGCTTCCACAAGCTCTGGGAGGGGGCGCAGGAACACCTGACTTATCCATGCCTCGAGTTTATTGCTTTATCAATACTTTAAAGTTTTCTTTATGAATGTAATAAAAAGCAACTTTAATTTGTATTCAAGAGTAGGGGAACTCTGTACTGAAATCAATGAAATTGAAGGTTGTAGGTATTGAAAAATTTTCGTTTGGTCCAAAAATGGTCTAAGTTGTAAAAAGATTAATTTGAACAAAATCAACTTTTATTAAAACTTTTCAAAACCATTTTCGATATGGATCAAAACTGGACACGCCCGAGATCTATCACTGAGATGTACAACCCTGGATCCAAACAACTGGAAAGTTGCCCCTAGTCTGAATAGCACTGCACTGAAGATCACAACCGAGCTCTTGAATGCAGAAAAGACAGAGATGACCAACATGATCACATGGACAAAGTTGATTTGGAAGTGTTTATGGCTGGACTTCGGAATGAAGCTGCCTACGTATCCCAAAGATGGGAATCAAGCCTTACGTAGTTTGGTTCAGGTTCACTCGTGTATTGACCCTCTCCTTTTGCACTCTAACTTTTGCAAAGGCCGCCCTTTCTGAGTTTTCAACCTTGCGAGCTCAGTTTTTATTATTTCAAATTTTCCATGCTCTAACTTTTGCTTAGGTCGTCCTTTCGGGTTTTCGGCCTAGCGAGCCACTCAGGGATAGTATTTCTTCAACTTGTCCATATTGATCGGCTGGGAGAACTCAAGGCCATCTAAATCCATCAGAATGACAGCTCCACCCGACCAGATAGACTTGATGATGTAAGGGCCAATCCAATTGGGTCTGAACTTGCCCCTAGGGTCGTGGATGGGAGCTCGGTTGTCTTTGAGCACTAGATCCCCTTCTTTCAAATTCCTGGACTTAACCTTCTTGTTGAAAGCCCTGGCAATTCTTCGTTGATAACCCTGGACGTGATACAGTGCTTTCAGCCTTCTTTCATCAAAGAGCATAAGTTTTTTGAACCAGCTTTGCTGCCAATCTGTCTCAGCTATCTGATACTCAGCCAATACCCATAATGACGAAACCTCAACTTCGATTGGTAGAACAGCCTCCATCCCATAAACCAAGGAATACGAAGTTGCCCCAGTAGAAGTTCGAATTGAAGTCCGGTAGCCCCAAAGAGCAAATGGCAGCTTATTTGCCTAGTCCCTGTAGGTTTCCACCATCTTCTGCAGAATGTGCTTGATGTTCTTGTTGGCGGCCTCAACAGCTTCGTTGATTTGCGGCCGATATGTAGATGATTTATGAAAAGCCACGTTGTATTTCTCCAACAAGTCGATCACCTCCTTCTTGAAGTGGGAACCATTATTCGAAATAATCTCATTCGGGACCCCATAGCGATAGATGATGTTGTTCCTGATGAACTTAGCGACATGCGACGCCTTCAATATGGCATAGGATTGGGCCTCGACCCACTTCGTAAAGTAGTCTATCGCTACCAGAATGTACTTATGCCCGTTTGACCCCTTCGGAGTGACAGCCCCAATCACATCAATCCCCCAGACTGAAAATGGCTATGGTGAAGTCATATTGTACAGCTTCGGCGGCGGAATGTTCATGCGATTTGCATGAATCTGGCATTTGTGGCATCACTGAACAAAACCAATACAATCCTTCTCCATGGTTGACCAATAATAACCCTGCCTAAGGATCATCTGGGCTAGCATCACCCCGCTCATGTGCGCTCCGCACTCTCCTCCATGGATGGCCTCCATCAGGCGCTTGGACTCTTCAGCATCAACACACAGTTTGTGCATTCCCAGATGACCCCTCTTGTACAGTTTACCCCCATAGACAATGAACTGAGTAGCTATTCTTTGAATTACCCTCTTATCTTTGGCATTTGCCCCTGGTAGATACGCTTCCTTTTCCAAGAAGTTCCATATGTCGTAATACTAGGGGTTTTGATCATGTACCTCATCCATGGCAGCAATCTGCTCGTAGGCCGGCACGAATTTCTGTTCAATGATGATCGGACGCATTCGGACTCCAAAAGGGATGTCTATCATAGAAGATAGAGTTGCTAATGAATCGGCGAACCTGTTGTTCTCTCTTAATAGATGGGCGGAATTCAGTTTCTCAAACCGAGGAATCAGAACGTCCAAGGTCTGGTGATAAATTCTCATCTTTTCTTCTTTAACTTTCCAATCTCCTTTAGCTTGAGATACAACAAGGTTTGAGTCCCCGATGACATCCAACTGTTTTGCCCCTAGTTCTAGGGCAGCTTCTAGTCCAGCAATACATGCCTCATATTCTGCCTTATTGTTTGACACTTTGAACCGGAGTTTGAATGTTGAGGGTATACGGGAATTGTCGGGTACTATCAGCAACACCCCTATCCCATACCCGTATTAGTTTGACACTCCGTCAAAGTACATCGTCCAAGTCTCTTCTTTGACATACAAAATGGCCTTGTCTGGGAACAGATATTCAACTGCTTCATCCCCTTCAACTGGGTGATCGGCTAGGAACTCCGCTACCACTCTCCCTTTCACTGGCTTGCACGTCATGTACTTCAGATCAAATTCGGAAAGCAGAAGCAACCAACGAGCTAGCCTACCCGTAAGTGCCGGTTTCTCGAAAAGATATTTGATGGGATCTAATCTAGAAACCAGTATTACTGAGTGAGCTAATAGGTAGTGCCTCAACTTCCTGGTAGCCCATGCGAAGGCCAGAAAAGCCTTCTCTAGCGGAGTGTAGTGTGCCTCGTAATCCAGCATTTTCTTGCTCAGGTAGTAGATAGCCTTCTCCACTTTGTCCTCAGATTCCTGCGCAAGCATGCAGTCCATTGTCATTTCGATCACTGATAGGTACAGAATCAACGGTTTCCCCGGCTCAGGCGATGACAACACAGGTGGGTTCTGTAAATATTGCTTGATCTGCTCGAAGGCAATTTGGCTTCGGTCGTCCCATTGGAACTTCTTTCCTTTCTTCAAGAGACCAAACAGTGGTTCACAAGTCGAGGTTAATTTTGCAATAAACCATGTTATGAGTTGCACTTTGCCCAGAAAGCCTCGCACCTTCTTTTCTATCCTCGGTGGTGGCATTTTTAAGATGGCCTTGATTTTGGAAGGATCGACCTCGATACCTCTCTCTGTGATCAAGAACCCCAACGTTTTCCATGCTGTAACACCAAATGTACATTTCTAAGGATTCAGCGGCAACCGATACTCTCTGATTCGTTGGAGGAATTTCTGCAAGGCGGTGTAGTGGCCCTCTCTTTCCTTGGATTTGACAATCATGTCGTCCACGTACACCTTAACCTCTTTATGGATCATATCATGCAAAATCGTGGTTACAGCCCGTTAATACGTAGCCCCAGCGTTCTTCAGCCCAAACGGCATCACCCTATAACAATAGGTTCCCCAAGGGGTGGTGAAACCAGTCTTCTCCTTGTCTTCGGGTGCCATCAAAATCTGATTGTAGCCTGAAAACCCATCCATGAATGAGAGCAGCGCATGCCCAGCAATGAAATCCACTTATTCGTCGATATGCGGCAAAGGAAAGTCGTCCTTTGGACTGGCTTTGTTCAAATCCCTGAAGTCCACACATACTTGAATTCTGTCGTCCTTCTTCGGCACCAGAACTAATTGGCTAACCAAGTAGGGTATTCAGATACCAACAGGAACCCTGCGTTAATCTGCTTGGTGACCTCTTCTTTGATTTTCAGAGCCCAGTCCGGGCGGATCCTTCGGAGCTTCTTCTTAACAGGTCGGGCCTCTGGGTCAAGAGGGATCCAGTGCTGTACAATCTCAAGATCGATTCCAATCATGTCTTCGTAGGACCACGCGAAAACATCTTTGAAATCTTTTAATGAAGTGACTAAGTGTTCGCGCTCCTCTGAAGACAACGTGGACCCGATCTGGACTGGCCACGGGTCCTTCTCAGTACCAACATTAATTATGGTGATTTCATCAACCAAGGGTTTAACAAATCTCTCCTGCTCTTGATCAATCAGCGTTGTGAAATCGGAGGAATTTCTTCCTTGTCGTTTTCATCAAAATTTTGAAAATCCTGATTAATGCAATAAATTAAAGGCACAGAAAAGTACTCGGAAGCCACAGCTGTACCATTCTCATTAATAACATCCAGTCTGCCTGATTTCTCTGTTACAACAGACTCAAAGGAAAAAGAAAAAGAGGACCTGGACAGGACAGTGGCATCCGAGTTATCACCTCCAGGAATACCGGACTCAGACTTAAAAGAGCTGAAATCTGATTCCAACTCCACAGACTTAGTGGAATCAGATTCCGGCTCACTACCTGACCCGGAACTACTCGATAACAAGCCCTCATCGTATTGCCAGACGAGGGAGGGTACGATGGATGCATCGAGAATACCTGAAGATGGGCCTACGACTGCTTCATCCTCGATCATGGAAACTGAGAAGTTATCTCCCAAGCACTCCGGTACAATCTGAGGATCTGAAAGTAGACAAGCCAGCACTACCCCCATCTCAATTTATGTGCCCTCAAAATCCTCCTTCTTGCACTGCTCAGCCTCAGCTGGTGGGTTTGTCTGCTCTACGGCAACTTCATCCTCGGATAATTGCAAGTCAAAGAAGATCTCAAATCCCAGCAAGCACCGCCTCTCTGCATTTAGCCATGGCTCCGAAAAGCCGTAGAATGGGAAGTCTTCCCCCTCCCGGACAAAGCGTCCGTTCAAGGTCCCCTGGATAGGCCGGTGCACCAACTCATAATGTTTCCCGGCTTGTTTGGCTCTGGCTCTTCCAACCATCTCTCTTCTTTTCGTCGCCCAATCCTCTTTGGTAGGCAGATAACCTAATCCAAAGGTATATGGGTTATGCGGCACTTCGGCCGATGCTGCAACGTCCTTTCTGCCACTTCGCCTTAATCCCATTCCGAGCATGTGTTGTAGCTTGTTCATAAGGTAGACAGACTGTGCGCTGACGTATAGCCCCCATCAACAGTTAGAATATTTTGTACAACCCAGGCCTCAGCTAGGGTGAATCCTGACAAAAACACATCCTCCGCGCCATGCTCAATCTCCAGAACTAGTGTAGAAACCTCTGGCGGTGGATGTCTCGAAGAATTCCCAAAAACGATTGCCACCCCCTTCCCGTGGGGGTACTTCAGCATTTGGTGCAGGGTGGAAGAGACAACCTTTACCTGGTGCAGCCACGGCCACCCTAGGAGTAAATTGAAGGTGGTCGGGACATCCAAGACGTGAAACTCAATATCCTGTTGCCCCCGACCAACCTGAGTCTTAACCCGTACGGTTCTCATCACCTTTCGGCTGGTATTATCATAGGCCTATATCACCTAGGTCGTAGGCACAAAATCCGCGGGCTTCAACCCGATAGCATATGCTGTTCTCGACGAACATACATTGATAGAGGACCACTGGTATCCATTTCTCTCTACACTCGATAGAGATGTAGAGTGGTTTGTTATGATCTGAGCCCTCGGGCGGTAGTTCCTTGTGAATGAAGGTCAAGGTCGGGGAAGCTCCTCCCGGGAAAACCAACCCTACCAACTGCTCAGGAGTTGTATAGATTAACAGTTTAGCCCTGTCCATTGCAGAAAGGACAGCTTGTCTGTGAACTCTTGAGGCCATAAGCAGTCCCCAGATGGAGATGTCTGCTTGAATTTTCTTAAGCTGCTTCAGTACAGCCTCCTCCTTGAGCAGTTTTTCTTTCTGCCTCTCTGCTTCTTTGTCCTTCCCGGACGCCTCCAGCTGGTCCAAGTGTGGGGGCTTGAAGTACCGCCCACTCTTGGTCATATGGTCGACCTCCTCAATATACCAGGTGTCATCAGGTTGGTTTTGCCCCCAGTCTTCGTCAGTGTGGGCATGACGTAAGTCGTCGTCTTTCCACCACATCCCGTCGGCAACCAACAGACAGCTATCCAGTCCCGTTGCGACTGTTTCTGTGCTCACAACACTTTTCGTCCCCGCAGGAGCTTTGGCCTTCTTGGCCCTCTTTAGATCCTCAATCTTTTCTTACTCAAGCCGCTTCAATGCAGCCTCCTGTTCAGTATCTACCGTACATAAACTACCCGGATCCCGAGCAAAATTCTTAGCATCGGTGCTCTCTGGCGATGTCTCTTGATTCTCGGCCATTCCAGCCACTGCTGATATCCCAGTTTCTGATTGCCCCTGTTCTAGCTGAGGCGCCTCAACAACATCTGGCCCGTCGCTGAGCTACCCCATATTCTCTGTTGATCCATCCAAGTTGAACCAGTTAATGTTCACATCTCCTGAGTCCTGCTCGTTGAAGAACTGCAGATTGGCAATATCCTCTTCCAGCTTTGCTAGGTCATCTAACCCCTGACTAGGTCCATCCTCTCGAACCACACTGATCTCTGCCCCAACTGGCAACTCTACCATCGGTTTAACCCGATCTGTTGATGTGATATAACCACTCGGGTTGTACGCAAAGCTACCAGACCCCTCAGGCTCTGAATCAACATTCACATCTGCCTCTAGAGGCACCCCAGTTCTGCCTTTGACAGTCACCACCACCGGTTCGGGTTGGGCTTGGAAGGTGCTCAACATGCACAAGTCTGTGCTGTCTGGGATGAACACCTCAGGCTTGGGTAGGTGAGAGGGTGTGATGTATATGCTTGGGTCATATGGAATGGTCGTGGTTTGGATTAGGTTGATGTGTTTGGGCAGTGGAGCTTGGTTATGTGGTGGGAGTGGGTTAGTGGTGACATTCGGCTTTTCTGGAGGCGCAATCACCTTGTTATCGATGAGATCCTGAATCTCATGACGCAATCTGAAGCACTGGTCGGTGTCATGACCATGCTATTGGTGAAAGGCACAGTATTTGGCCAGGTTGTGGATTGATGGGAGGTTATTTGGTAATGGCCGCAGCTCTAGAGGCTTCAGATGCCCCTTCCTAATTAAAACCCCCAGGGCTTTAGACAAACGTATATACAACTGGGTATAAGTCCTCTGGCATGGAATGGGTATTTGGCTATTTATGAGCTGGTACCGGACGCACCGGTGAATGGGGTTGCTGTTTTCGGTGTGGTGGTGGTGACCATGCCCACATCAGAAGTTTTGGCAGCTGCAGCACTACTCGTGCCTACATTCGAACTGCGTGTAAATGCTTGTTTGGGCTGCTCTCTTTCGTGGTCGATCAGACCCTGCTTCATGGCGTCCTCAATCTGTACCCCAATCTCATGTAAATCCACAAAGGTGGGGAGGGGTAAGACGATCATTTTTTGTGTCAATTTAAGTTGGAGGTTGCACACAACCATCCGTATCTGATCCTTGTTGACCGGCCTGATGGTCATCATAGAAGCTTTGGCCCTCCAACGGGTTACAAAGTCAGAGAAGCCCTCTTTTAGCTCCTGTCTCGTTGTCTCAAGATCACGAGTTGTGACCTCGATTTACATGTTGTAGGAGTATTGATCTACAAAGGCCACAGCTATCTTCTCCCAGCTTCTCTTGACAGAGTCCTCCAACTTTGCATACCAAATAGCCGCAACACCTAACAGGGTCCGGCCGAAGAGGGAAAGGTTTTGCAATCTGGAGAGGCCCATTGG
The DNA here is from genome assembly GCA_025200525.1 of Camellia lanceoleosa. Lineage (NCBI taxonomy): Eukaryota > Viridiplantae > Streptophyta > Magnoliopsida > Ericales > Theaceae > Camellia > Camellia lanceoleosa. The sequence goes on along the minus strand of CM045760.1, from coordinate 73,370,721 downwards.
CCTTAAGATATCCGAAAACAATCGCAGATGTACCATGGGGTCCCCAGAACCGTCAAAACGGTCTATATGCGACATTTTAAATCGGTCCGGCAAAGTCACCGCCGAATCGGTGTATCCATCCTCTATATCCAAAATGGAATTGACGCCTTAAGCTCTTTCGAACAGCTTTTCTAGCTTGCTCACCTTAAGCGCTATTGGGTCCATCTCAGATTCAAACGGTGTATCTGTTAAGAAAGCCGGTGTCTTTGAAATCTACGGTAGAAATGGTGGCAGGACTGGCCCTGTTAGAGCGTCCGTATCTTCCTGGACGTTTGCAGTATCCCTGAGTTTTGGAACTCTAGGTGGGGGCGGGGGTGGATGCGAAGCAGATGCTCCGACTTGTTGTGGTTGATGCTGTTGCTGAAGTTTGGCAATCAACTCTATCTATTAAGCCATAACCTCTGCCTGACGCGCAGTAAACTCGGCCTGGCGGGAAGCATCCCGCTGCATGGCTTGCATAGTTTCTTGGAGCTGATGTATCATCTCCTCCATTTCGATTGTAAAGTGTAGGTCTGACTGAATCGGTATATTTTCCCTCTCTGCGATAGAAACAGAAATCTGATCCCTACTGTGCACTGGTGGGGTAGACAAAGACCTCTGAACTGACTGTTGTACTGATGATCTATGCCTGGATGACCTCCATCTCGTAATTGGGGGTAATAAAACAAACACTAGTTGTCTGTCAACTATATCCTCAGATCGGGAAAGCCTTCTACCTCTAGTCCAAAGTGCTTGGGGGTATCCTCCTTTTAGGAAGCAATGATGCAATACTACCTTGCAAAAAGATAAATAAAGCAAAATAAGGAAACAAACAACTAGAAAAACGGACAGCATTTCGGCTTAAAATAAAGACAACACACAGTTGATATTGTAAGCGGAATACACTGTTCTCAACACTGATCACTGCCCCCAAATCACTGCCTCAAATTTGATACCCCAAATACTGATGTCCTCAGACTAATACTCAAACTTGCAACTGATACATACAACCTGTAGAGACACACTCTGACAGCACATATCAAGCAAGTAAGAGCCAAAACACCCCTGTGTTGGGATAGGGTTTCCCTGTCCTATTTTGTCAGGAGCTAGGGTTTCACTACGCACACAGCGGTTTCAAACAACCTATATTCGGGTAAGCAACCTGTCCTAGTTTGGAACAGTCTCTAAGGCTTCCGATATGCACTAGGTCGAATGGTCAAAAAGGGTGCCTCGATAAAATCGAGGTTTGTGTTCCTATCGTGGCAGAGCCCGTAACCGGTCTGCCTTATGGCACGTTTTTTCAAGCGAGCCTCCGGCAAACCGTTCAGGAATAGTAGATGGCAAACACTGTGACTTAGGCGCACCAATACAAATGCAATGCAAAGAATCACATAAATGTAGATAAAACAACATATCATGAGTTCGAGTCAAGTTCTCTAAATTCCCAGCAGAGTCGCCAAAAACTGTAGACTGCCCGAACTCGCTCCGCGCGCGAGGGCGCGAATCGTAGTTCTAGCTACTACAGTTTGGACTCCTGTCACAGTTCTGAATCTAATCTCACAAAGTACAATTTAAGACTGATAAATCACCAAAGAGTCCAAATCTGGCAAATCGTTTTGGAAAATCGATTTTAATCAAAAAGCGATAAACATGGACTGCTTTGCCAAATTTCAGAGTCGCCACCTAAATATTTTATTTTGCAAAATTTAGGAAACCCTGACTCGTGCCTAAGGCCACATGTCCGTCATCACCAAAGTTTCCACGGCTCGGGAACTTGGGTACGAGGGGGGAAGGTCATGAAATGAGCACCCCCGCTCACCCGATCAAAGATCGGCCTCTACTAACATGATATGTTGTTTTTTAAAACACATGTGTTCTTATTCAAATTATTAGCTAACTTACTATGTGATGCGCACAACACACAAGTATAGAGTAAATCGCTCGATTTGGAACAAAACATCTCATGTTTGTTTTTCGAAAACGATTTGAAGATACTACTCGCAAGTAGGCTAAAACGCGGATTTGCCACCAAACAAGGTGGGCTTGAAACAACATGATTTTGCCACCCTCAGGTGGGCTTAAAACTCACATTTTGATGAATTTTTCCAATTCAAGTAATAAAGCCTTCATCCACAGGCATTCATGCAGTTAAACACTTTAAGCAGTCAGCCTCATGGCAAGCATGCTATCATGGCAGTCACTTACACGCATGCAAGGATGCTAAAGCATAAACACTCACAGCGTACTCCGAGCCAAAACAGAAGCTAGTTAGAAATCATGCATGATCCTAGCTATGTCAACAATGCCTAATGCAACACATGCAAAATGCAACTAAAATAGGCTCAGCTATCTATAATTGCATATGAATGCAACACTTGATAACATGCTTTGAAACACGTATGCAAGAAAGTGTATTGAAATACAATGCAGTTTGAATGATGTGCCGAGCCCGGTGCATGCAAGACAGATGAATGATGCATGCATGCAAAGCATAAGGTATGCTAATCAAAATATGCCCTAAGCTAACCATTGAAAGCTAATAAGTAAAAGGGAGAAAGAAATGGGGTTGGAAGACATGCATCACACACACGCACGCTTATTACAACAATGTGCCCTCTCAACGAAGGGTCCGAATAATTAAGCTAAGCTAACACTAAGCTAAGCTAATTATTACAAACCAATTAATTAACTAATTCTAGCTAATTAAATATTACAACACAGATTAAACTAATTAATTACAAAACATGTAATTAACTACAACTAGCTAGTAAAATGGCAAAATGGCAAAATGGCCTCGCGGGCAAGGGATATGAATGCTCGTTCGGCTTCGCTCGAAAATCCACTACCGTGCCTCATGATGCCTCTGTTTGCACACTTCTATACTTCTGAAAATTATACCAACTTCCAGAGTGCTTCTGACCCACCTTAGGAACATGCTAAGGGATGGTCAGCTAGAGATGGTGGCCATCGGCCAGAGATGGTGGCCATCGGCCATTTGTGATAGCCGATCGGCAAACTTGGTGGTCGATCAGCAGCTTTGGTGGCCGGTCGGCCACTGATTCCTGTAATTTCACCTTTTGCTGCAGCAGAGCACAAACAGAAGCATGGCAGTGTATTTGCAGGGAAATGTGTGTGCAACCACACTCCTTATCATGTCTCAAGCTCAAATGAGTGTAGTGCTCGACTCTCAAGCCACCAATCGCGCATCTCGATACATGATGGCCAAAGAGTCATGCTTGCACAATGTTGATGAATGCACAAATAACACATAGACTCGATGAACCTCCACCTTATCATACATGATCAAAGGTGTCGGTGACCTAAGGAATGAGGCACATTTCATCACTTTGAGTATGAAACATCCCTCGTTCCTCGTGTTTGGATCAACATCCGATCCAAACACAATGCAATGCAACACACATGCAAACAAAATGCTATGCAAACCACATGCTAATCTTGACATGTTAAGGTGGTATGCATAAGACTCTTAACATACCAACAATGCATGCATGGCATGTTTAGGAGTTAAGGCATCAAGGCAAGTGAAGTGTATCACACATGAAGCATGTACCACAATGCTCAAATGATCAAACCAGCCCTGGACAGAGATCATGCATGCCAAAACAGTGGCCAAAACTCAACAACTTAGGCACAAAAAGCAAGGAATGCATACTCAACTCATGGCTCGCAAGCAAGGCATAAAGGCACAACTCTTAAATACAATTAAAGAGTGAGATGCATGAGAACATGGCAATGCTATATGCTCTAAAATCAAGTGTTTAATGATGCCATATCACACAAACAATACAAGCATAGCATCCTAAGGACCTTGAATCATTAGGCTAGTCAAAGCTATTGCACTACAACCATGCATAACCAATCCCATATGACCCAAACTACTCAAAATAGAGTTGAGGCATGCTAAATCAAGGCCAAAAGCATACTAAAACATAGGCTCAAAAGGAAAGGAAAGCATGTTCATTCAATAGGCCCACAAACAAGGCATGATGCATAACCCTCAAGAGCAATGAAAGAGTGATAAATATGGGAGTATAGCAAAGACATAAGCTTTGAAATTACATTCCGAATGATGTCATATCATGCACATATCACAAATGAAGCATGCTAGAAGGCTCAAAGCTTAAGGCTAGTAAGGGCACTTGCACTACAAGCATGCATAACAAGCATCATACGACCAAAAAGGCTCAAAAAAGAGCTAAATCATGTTAAAACATTAGTAGAAACTTGCTGGAATAGAGCCAAAACATGCTAGAATAATGGGCCAAAACACCATGCAAGCTAGGCTAGTGAGCAACGTTTACAGTACAAGTGTATAAAGCATTCAAGAGGCAACCAAACCAGCCAAAAATAGAGTTATATAAGGTCTAAAAACTCACAAAAACATGCTCAAACTAAGCCTTAAGAGGGTAGAAATACATGCTCATTTGATAGGTCAATAACACATGCCCACAACAACCCCCATCCATTTGGGACCTCAAAACCACATTTCTACCACTAAAATTCCTCTGAGTTTCAGTGGTAAGAAAGCCAAAAAGTGGTGGTCCCAATAGCTTTAAAAGATAGCAAGAAGTTAAGCAAATAAGGCACAAGAGAGTGAGAGACACCCCCAACTCAGAAAAGGCCTTAAACAACCTTCCTTAACACTTAGAAATAGAACTTTTTGCAGTTGAGAGTTAAGCCAAAAGGAACATGCAAAGGTGGCTAAGAATGCAATCAAAACAAAGCTTTAAAAAAAGGAAAGACTCACCCTTGAAGAACCACAGCAAAGCCAGCCATTTCTGACGCAAAAAACCAGCTTTTTGAAGCTCCCTTAAGACCCTCTAGCACCTCAGCAACAAAGTATGAGTGTTTGGCTAAGAGGTTATGTGCAAAAGTGTGAAGAAAATTCAATTCTAAGCACTATAAGGCACAACGATGTAGAGAGAGAGAAATATAGAGAGAGAGTATATATTTTGGCTTCTCCAAAATTCTAAACCTTTCAAAAGGGAGAGGAGCCCTTCCTTATATAGAACAAAGCAAGCTAAAGCTTCCTTGAGAAGCTAGAACCTTGTTTCCATCCCTCGATACACGTGTATGGAGGATGGCTTCAGTGCCCCACAGCTGGCACACAAAATATCTACAAAAGCAAAGAAAAGGGCCTCGGCCAAAAGGTATGGCCGACCGGTCATTAAAGGGGCCGACCGGCCACTACTGATGGCCGATGGAAAGATGGCATAGCCAATGGGCACATGGCCTAGTCGATGGGTTATAGGGCTGGCCAACAGGCCACTCCCTTCCCTCAGAAACAAAACCACAAGCTCTTGGTCCACAACCAAGCACAAAACAGACAAGTTAAGAGGCTCCAAGGCAAGGGGCACGGCCGAGATCTTCAGAAACTCAAAATGAACACGAGTATGGATGATCATTGAGTGTTCAAACAAGGACGACCAAGTCTTGATGACGGTCAAAAATGGGGTGTCTACAACGACCCTTTAAAGTCAAGAACATAACCGCAAAGCATATCCTCTAGAATCTGAATAGTGCGCTCTGACTGCCCATTAGCTTGTGGATTATATGCAGTGCTAAAAGTCAATCTCGTGCCCAAGGCATTCTGTAGGCTCTGCCATAAACGAGTCGTAAAACGTGGATCTCTGTCTGAAACTATCGTTATAGGGACCTCGTGAAACCTCACTTTGTCTCTAACGTAAAGGTTAGCTAGATAATCTACTGAATCACTCGTGCACATAGGTATAAAGTGCGCTGACATGGTCAATCGATCAACTACCGCCCAAATGGTGTCATTACCCGTTGAGTCCTCGGAAGACCCATAAAAAATCCATTGTGACATGCTCTCACTTCCACTCGGTTATAGGCAACCATTTTCAGGTGCTAGTGATATGCCTCTACCATGGACTTAGCTTGGGAGGACTATGGAGCTGAAGACTCAGTGTTGTTATTTTGTATCTAATTTTGTTGAAGCCTAGGGCTTTATCTTTATTGAGCTTAACACTCACTGTTGATGTACCCGAGCGTTGACTTGGAAAGATGTAAGCCTTTAGGGTGTATGATTATCTGTTTAGCTCTAATTTCTTTTCACAATCTTGTAACACATGTTGTAGATTCAGGATGTACTGTTTATGAATGTATATCGCATGTGTCACCTTTTGTATATCAAACTCTAATTAATGAAAGCTTATCAATTCATTTATGTTGCTATTTATTGGTTATTATGAGACGAGTATATTATGTTTATTTTAGGGCATTAACTTGGTATTAGAGCTTACCGAGTTTGAATACTTTGGGTAAGTGGGAAGTGGTTCTTGCCACAATAGGTTTATCTCACTTGATAGAGATGTTTGTATGTTTAGTAATGCTATGTGATAACATGCTTATGTGATTATATGGGTATGTGGTTTAATTCCTAAGATGTTGATTAGGTCTACGAGTTTCTAGAAGTCCTATTAAAAAAGAACTTGATCACTTCTGTTTCTAATTAGAACTCTAGCAATGCCCCAGGACAATCATTATCTAGGAAGGAAAATCTTATGTGTTTATATGATTACGTGCTTATGTGGAGTGAATTATTGTTGCCCATCGCATTAGGACTTGAGTGAGTTAGCTTTGGCACATTTGTAAATGTGCTAATCTCATTTGTTACCTTTATTAGCATGTCAAAATGTGGACGTGGTGGTGGTAGGCATGGTAGGCCTAGAAGGCATGAGGTGCCTTTACTGGATGAGATTCTAGCACAAGCGGAAGGGGTTGGTCAAGCCAATATGGTTGAACCAGTTGGTCAATAGGCCATGGGCACTTTGGCCCGTGAAATGGTCGGGGCTTTGCGGGAATCCATAGACATTCTCAAGGCTAAGAATCAAGTCCAGGCCTAAGTAGTTGAGGTAGGGCCGTCGTTCTTAAAGAGGGAGTTCTTCCAGTCTAATCTAGATGAGTTTTTAGGTGACCCTAAGGAGCCATTGAAGGCGGATAAGTGGGTAGGACAGATAGTGAAGACGTTCGAGATGCTTGGCATCGAGGACGATGGGCTAAGAATGACCTTGGCATCTTTCCAATTAAAGGGAGATCTGGGTCAATGGTGGAAGTATGCGCATGGGCGCATTGGGGTGACTTGGGAGGCCTTTGTCAATGCCTTCCAAGACAAGTTCTTACTTCCCATGGTTAGAGAGAAGTTGAGGGAGCAATTCTCAAAGCTCAAGTAGCTCAACACACCTATAGCCGAGATTGAGGCAGCCTTTACTAGCCTCTCTAGGTTTACACCAGAGTTAGTGGCGACAGAGGAGCGTCGTTGTGTGGAGTTCAAGAAAAGGTTGAAGACCGAGCTTCTTTTCAAGGTAACTAGTTCAATGATTAGAGATTACGGGTGACTTGTAGAGTTGGCAGCTCATCTTGAGACCGTGATGAAAATGAAGGAGGAGGAGCAAATGAGGGGCTCTAGGAGGAGTCAAGATGTTCAGGGGGACAAAAAGAGGCAAAAGGGTTCTACCTCACAGCAGTTCTAGGAAGCATAGTCAAGGTCCACTTTTCCAATACTGAGCTCGGGTTTTGAGGGAAGTGGTCAGGGGGATTTCACTTGCTTTAAGTGTAGCCAGTTGGGCCACAAGTCTCCAGCTTGCCCTCAAAGAGGAGGAGGGCAATGGTTTGTTTTATCTGCGACTTGTTCTCAAAGCCAGAGTCAGGGGAGAGGGTAGCTGCTCACTTGTTATCAGTGTAAACAAGCAAGGCATTTGAAGAGGTTTTTCCCTCAGTTGGGTGGCACACCTGGTTCGTCTGGTTTGAGGCAGACATAGAGCCACCAGCTTGCACAGTCAGTTCAAGCCTCGAGGGCCAATCAGGAAGCCTCTTCGGCTCAGTCAGTGCATCAGACGTATGCTCTGAGGGGTGAGCAAGTAGAGCAGAGACTTATAGGGGGTGTGTATGCTGTTACCACGCTAGGCCTAGTACCAGCGCCTTTGGTAGTGTGAGGTAGTTTCTTGTTCTGCAATTCTATTGCTAATGTGTTGATTGATACAGGTGCATCTCATTCATTTATCTCATCTGCATCTGCATCAGTTTTGGGGTTAGAATTGGCTCAATTAACATCTCCGCTCAGTGTAGACTCACCTATTGGTGGTGAGATTGTTTTGGAACAAGGGTGGCAAGGTTATGACATAGAGGTTGTCGGTAATCAACTTCCTTTTGCATTTGTGTTGATTGACATGTCGAGTTTTGACACTATATTGAGTATGGACTGGTTATCATCATATCGAGCTATCATAGATTGTTACCGTCAGAGGGTTACTATATGTACCTTTAGCGATGATTGTTTTTATTTCATGAGGGACAAAACCGATAGAGTTTTATCACCGGTGTATGATTCGCGTGGTTGGAATGAGCTTAGTTTTGTTCTCTGAAACTTCTTGGGTAGTGAGTGTGACGAGGACCGAGTTGATTTGCCAAGGGTAGTTTGTGAATACCTGGATGTTTTTCTTTAGGATCTCACCAGTTTACCACCTCATCGTGAGATTGAGTTCTTTATTGAGTTAGTGTCGAGCATGACACCGATCTCTATGGCACCATATAGATTTACACTCACCGAGTTGAGTAAGTTGAATATTTAACTCCAAGAATTGTTAGATAAGGGTTTTATTTGCCCTAGTGCTTTGCCTTGGGAGCACTGGCTCTCTTTGCAAAGAAGAATGATTGTCCCTTGTGACTTTGTATTGATTACTGGAAATTGAACCAGGTAATTGTTAAGAACAAGTACCCAATGTCGCGCATATATGATTTGTTTGACCAGTTAAAGAGATCCTATTATTTCTCTAAGATAGACCTGAGATCAAGTTATCAGCAGTTGAGGGTAAGGGAGGAAGATATCCAGAAGACAGCATTCCATACGCGGTATAGCCATTATGAGTTCCTAGTGATGCATTTTGGGTTAACCAATGCACCAGTTGTGTTTATGGATTTGATGAACTGATTCTTCCGTGAGTTCTTAGACCACTTTGCAGTCGTCTTTGTGGATGACATTTTGATTTACTCACCATCTGAGGAGGAACACGAGGAACACTTACGAGTGGTGCTTGAGCTGCTTAGAGCCTACAAACTGTATGCTAAGTTTGAGAAGTGTGAATTCTAGTTGAAAGAAGTTAAGTTCTTAAGCCACATGATAACTAGGGAAGGAATGACTATAGATTCTTCCAAGATAAAAGCCATACAAGATTGGGAACAACCTAAGAGTGCCTTTGTGATCCGTAGTTTCTTGGGATTGGCTGGGTATTACCGTTAGTTTGTGAAAAATTTCTCTAGATTAGCTTCACCATTGACTAGACTGACGAGGAAATGAATTAAGTTTGTGTGAAGTGAGACCTGTGAGAAGTCATTTTAAGAGCTTAAGGTTAGACTTACCACTGCTCTAGTACTGATTATTCCGAAGAGGAATTTGGGCAATTCGGTGTATTAAGATGTTTCACGGGGAGGTTTGGGTTGTGTATTGATGCAAGAGGGGAAAGTAGCAGCTTATGGCTCACGACAGTTGAAAACACATGAGAGGAACTACCCTACTCATAACCTAGAGTTAGAAGTAGTGATCTTTGCCTTGAAGATTTGGAGGCATTATTTGTATGGTGAGAAGTTTGAAGTATTTTCTGATCGCAAAAGTCTGAAGTATCTATTTACACAGAAAGACTTGAATCTAAGGCAGAGAAGGTGAATGGAGTTTATAGAAAATTATAACTTTGAGTTGCATTATCATCCGAGGAAGGCCAATGTTGTGATCGATGTCTTAAGTAGGAAATTCATTAGCAGTGTAACTAGTATTGCCATTCGGGAATGTCAAATGTTAGGTGTTATTGGTGAGTTTGACTTGCATTTTGGTGAGTCCATTGAGTCTGCAACCTTGTTTTTGATAGTTGCACAACCTACACTTGTGAACCGAGTGATAAAAGCTCAGAGGGGTGATCTTGAAGTAGAAATCCTACGGGAGAAAATCTCTAATGGAAATGTAGAGAAAGGCTTGAACGTATATTCTGACTCGAGTGTTAGATACCTTGATCGTCATTTCGTACCAGAGTCTTGTCCTGAGAGAGTACTCTGAGAGTTTCACCACTTATGCCTTCTGATGCACCTGGGAGGCACAAAGACGTATCATGACCTTAGTTGCCAGTTTTGGTGGAAAGGTATAAAGAAGAATGTGGTCGTGTTTGTATTGAGGTGCCTTACTTGTCAACAAGTAAAGGTTGAGCATCAGAACCCAGTAGGTTTGTTGCAATCCTTGCCTATAACTGAGTGAAAGTGGTAGCATGTCACAATGGATTTTGTTATGGATCTTCTGAGGACTCAATGGGGTAACGACGCCATTTGGGTGGTAGTTGATCAATTGACCAAGTCAACACACTTTGTACCTATGCGCTTGAGCTGTCTTTGTGAAGCTCCAGTACTTTTGCAAGTCTGTAAAAATACTGGGAGTTTGTATTCTTCACTCGAGCGAAGCTTCTTCCGCTCGAGCGATGACTTATGTCTGCAAAACTACTAGGAGTTTGTATTCTGTGCTTGAGCGAAAGTGGTAAAATTTATTGTGTCTGGTCGCTCGAGTGACACATCTTATGCTTGAGCGAACTGTGCATATATCAGTTCGTAAAGTCACTTTTTTGAGTCACTTTTTCACCTCTCTCTCTCTCTAAACATTCCAAAACCCTATTTTCTCTCACTCTCTCTCTAAAACTCTTTGATTTCACTCAAATACACCAAGATCTAGTGATTTCTTCACCCTACTCCCTTTGTTAAAAAGGTATAGCTTACCTAGAGCTTCGTTTTGATCCGAACAAAGTTGGGTTTCGACATGATTGGAGTATTTTGACTATTCCTCTTGTCTTCTAAGCTTGAATAGGGATTCTTCACACTCTTGTATGAGTTTTACCTTAGTTTTTTTCTATTGCAAAAAGATTATAGTGGTTTGCAGATTTTTAGTAAAACCTAGGGTTTGAAATCAAAATGAAAAAAAAAAAAAAGAAAAAAAAAAGAAGAGGTTTTCAAATGGTTTCTTGGAAAAGCTTGTGGGTATGAAATTGGAATTGATACATGTTGAAATGAGGTATTTCCTACATTGAAATTGATTTTCAAAGAGAAAGGAGTTTTGCCCTAAAATATAAATGTTTGAGATTGTAAAGAGAAAATGGAAATGATGTTAAGAATTATGAAATTGAAGTAATATTAATGGTGATGGCGTAGTTGGATATGTACTGTCACTCCCATCTTGAGATTTTGGAAAAGTGTATCTTTAATGAAATTTACTTATCTATTTAGAGATATTTGTTTTAGGCTATTGGTGGAGGATATTATAGTGATTCTAGTTTAAACCCAACCTATTTGATGTTTTGGATTTGGGTTTCGTTGTTATATAGAGTTGTTCTTTCCTTGTTTCCCCCTACTCCTCCTTGAATTTGGCTATTGGGTTGTGTTGTTTTCATTTGGAATAAGTTGATGGCTTGTTTTTCAAACTTGTGTTGCCTAGATTTTTGTTCCTTCACTCAAGCGACACTTCTTATGCTCAAGCAATCTTTGTGAAACTCCAGTACTTTTGCAGGTTTGCAAAAATACTGGGAGTTTGTATTCTTCGCTCGAGTGAAGCTTCTTGTGTTCGAGCAATGATCTCTGTCTGCAAAACTACTGAGAATTTGTATTTTGAACTCGAACGAAGCTTCTTGTGCTCGAGCGACACATCTTGCGCTCAAGAGACCTGTGCGTTTATCAGTTCGTAAAGTCACTTTTCTGAGTCACTTTTTCATCTCTCTCTTTCTCTCTAAACATTCCAAAACCGATTTTCTCTCACTCTGTCTCTAAAACTCTTTGATTTCACTCAAATACACCAAGATTTAGTGATTTCTTCACCCTACTCCATTTGTTAAAAAGGTAAAGCTCACCTCGAGCTTCGTTTTGATCTGAACAAAGTTGGGTTTTGACATGATTGGTGTCTCTTCCTCTCGTCTTCTAAGCTTGAGATAAGGATTCTTCACACTCTTGTATAAGTTTTACCTCAGTTATTTGCTATTTCAAAAGATTATAGTGGTTTGGGGTTTTTTGGTAAAACCTAGGGTTTGAAATCAAAATAGAAAAAAAAAAAAAAAAAAAAAAAGGGTTTTCAAATGGTTTCTTGGAAAACCTTGTGGGTATGAAATTAGAGTTGATACATGTTGAAATGAGATATTTCATACATTGAAATTGATTTTCAAAGAGAAAGGGGCTTTGCCCTAAAACATGAATGTTTGAGATTGTAAAAAGAAAACGGAAATGATGTTGAGAATTATGAAATTGAAGTAATGTTGATGATGATGGCGTAGTTAGATATGTATTGTCACTCCCATCTTGAGATTCTGGAAAAGTGTATCTTTAATGAAGTTTACTTATCTGTTTAGAGATATCTGTTTTGGGCTATCGGTAGAGGATAGTTATGAGTATTGTAGAAATTGCATGAGAATTAGGTGAATTAAAACTAATTCCTCGTCCTTGTGCATTGAACATTGTTGTTCATCTAATATATTGAAAATGTATATGATTTTGACAAAAATGGGTGAACGTGGGAAAGAGATGTGTATCACCAAATCAAGTAGGCCTGTGTGTCTAGGGTGAAAGTCCCGAAAAATACGTGTATACATGGGTGCCGATTCCCACGAATGAAATATTCGTAAAATTGCAATAGTAGCGCTTGTATAGGCTATGTTTACATGGGTGCGGTTTGACGGTATCCCGAAGACGAAATATCCGTGAAAAGTTGTACTGGTTTGAGATTTCCCAATTCTTTCTATTGTAAAGGGCATGGTTTTGAGAATTGTGATATAAACATTAAGATCTATACATTGTGTTGTAGTGCTTGTACTGGGCTTTGGCTCATAGGGAAAAAACCATTTTTAGGTGCTAGTGATATACCTCTACCAAGGACTTAGCTTAGGAGAACTATGGAGCTGAAGGCTCAGTGTTGTTATTTTGTATCTAATTTTGTACAAGCCTAGAGCTTTATCTGTATTGAGCTTAAGACTCACTATTGATATATCCAAGTGTTGACTTGGAAAGATGTAAGCCTTTAGGGCGTATGATTATCTGTTTAGCTCTCATTTCTTTTCACAATCTTGTAACACATGCTGTAGATTCATGATGTACTATTTATGAATGTGTATCGCATGTGTCACCTTTTGTATATCAAACTTTGATTAATGAAAGCTTATCAATTCATTTATGTTGCTATTTATTGGTTATTATGCGACAAGTATATTGTGTTTATTTCGGGACGTTACAGGTCGACCTAAATCTCATATGAGCCTTTGACCATGCAATCGAGCTAGCATGAAATGGATGTTGGGCCAAGCTGAATGAGCTTGGACCATGGGCTGAGCTAAGCCCACATGCCAAATATAGACCGCGTGACGAATCTCAGCCAAGCTAAGCCCATGCGTTGAAGAATGGCCGGGCTAGGGTAATGAGGGGCGACTCTTTACTGAGTTGAGAATCTTAGTCAAGGTAAATGGCCATGCAGAGTTCATCCGAGCAACCAGTAAATGGAGCTTGATCGGGTTGAATATAGCGAGTTGGACTAATAAAGCCCTCTGGGAGCAGACTGGCCAAAGTTAGCTCGAATGTGAAATGGTTTGGGTTAGACTTGTTAGAGTTAGCCCGGTTGAGGATAACTCGGTGGCCATATGCTACGTGGTCCAATTGGAATGTAAGGAGGAAAACCCGTCAATAGTACGCGTCAATATCGTTTGGAGGTTTAGCTAATGTTGTTTGATAGTATTGACGCGCACAAATGTATGGAAAAGAGAGGATAATACATCCATACGTTCAAGAAATGAGGAGTGAGGTAGTGCACGCATAATCTTGGAAGGCAAGGCAGTAAGCTATATAAGGCACACGAATCCTCCATACAAAAGGTCTATAATTTCTGATTACTCTCCCTATATATTCCTTCTTCTTCCAATGGTGTTAATTTGACCATCGGAGGGGTTTTCTGGCACCACACTCGTCAAGTAGCTCACCTGAGTTGTGCTTTAAAGTAATACGACATCGTTCAGAGCAACGCAGAGTTTAGATGTAAGGAGTATGAAAGTGAAAAATATTTACTCCCCGTATATACACTATAAAAATAAGGGAATAATGTCTTCACAGTTGAGCCATAAACCTTAAGTTTACGACATCCAACCATCTTTTTCCACCCATATCAGTTTAGTTTGATATTCTCATACAATCTTAAGTTTACTGCACCCAACCATCTTTTTCCACTGTCTTTTTCCACCTATATCAGTTTGGTTTAATATTCTCATACACTCTTAAGCTGTCAAGCACTAGATAATTTCCTTACTCTTCTCAGTTTCCCACCCCTCAATTTCTTAACTTGTCTCCAGAACAATCAACAGTGTCAGGTCCAACTAACAAGATAAACTAAGATGGTTGAAGGCTATACAGAGACATTATCTATTGCTTGAAAGAGACTTCTTTGGGATAAGCTTCTCTCAATACTTGCATCTCTCCATGCTCTTCTTGTGGGTCTAAATTCATACTCATATTGATGATCCGAACCGTTTACTTTGTATGTTTCGTAATAAAACTCATCCATATAAAAAATTAATTTCATTGGACATCTATATACATAAGAACAAATCATATTTAGTTTTATAAAATGAATAACAAATAGAATTGTAAAATTAAACTATTCATTTTGTAAAACAAAACGTGATTTGTGTCTATGTTTATAGTTATCCGATAAATCTAATTTTTTTTGTATGAATAACTTTTATTGTGAAATCTATGAAGTAGACGTTTTGAATTATCAAAGTGAGTCTGAATTGAGACCCACAAGAGGAATATGGATGGATATGAAGAGATAAAATATGGAGGGGAGCTTATACATTTTATGGGTCTCAATTTCCCCCTCTCTTCCCTTCCATCTAGCATCTCCCACCCACAGTAACACCATTCTCCTCTACAACCTCCAACCACTGAAATTTTTGCAACAATTGTGGTCATTGTTGCCACAGCCTAATCAACAATGGCCACAATTGAGATGGTTGAGAGCTATATAGAAACCCAATCACACTATGTTGCTTGCAAAAAGACTTGTCAATTAGGTAATGAAGTTCCCCGCAATTTTGCACCATGAGTTGCAAACTAATGGTAAGAATTTTTTTCAAGTCGAATGGAGCCCAAAATGAACAAACCTAACTAGAAATGATGACAAGGTAGTATAGGATTAGCCATAGAGGCTGTACGGTGGTGGGATTGTTGTTGGAAGACTCTCGGGAGGAAGAAAATGAGTGGGTAGTGCGAGAGGCGGTGGTTGGCTGCATGGGCTGGGGCTGATTATTGGCTACGAGGGTTGGGGAAGAGGGAGCTAGCGGTGGTTGGTGACGGGGCATGGGAAGAGGGAAGGGAAAGTAGAGAGACCGTAAGACCATCTTCAATTATTCATTAAATTTATCTAATTTGATTTTAAATTTGAGTAAACAATTTGATTTGATATGAATTATTCTAATTCTTTTATTAAATTTTCATCAAAATCTTTTAAAAAACTACCTTCTCATACCAAATTTCACATCATCTCTAATGTTTCATCTTTTTAAATTTTCATAAAATTTAAATTAGATGAATTAAGTTACCAATTTGATGGGGAAAAAATTTTCTCTTAATTTGATGAAAGGATTGAAGATAATTTTTTAATATTTTTTTCGTCAAATTTAAATTTAATGAAAGAAAAAGTGAAGAATTAAAGGTGCTCTAAGAACGAGAGAAGGAAGAACGGGAGAGAGGTTATCAGATAAAGGAGAGTGTACGAGGGTGGCTGATTTATTTGGTGGAACTCAAATTGGTTATTGTGTCTATTTTCAATTGGCTCTCCGTAAACTCAACGGTTCTGCTATGAAGAAGTTAATCCCTAAAAAGTAGTAACTAAAACCATAAAAATTGCTAAACTTTCATACGATAAGAGTGTATAGTAATTGGACCCACTAATTAAAAGGTAATATGTGCAGAATTTTTCAACAATAAAGCTTTGAACTTGCAAAAATTGAACTAGAAATTCACCCAAAATGAAGATGGATGGCTCAAATTCAACTTATGTAGATTTATATATAAAATGCATCTTGATGATTCATGGGTAAATATTATAGGTATTTAGCACTATCAAATTTTTAATCACATGAGATTATGGTTTAAGAATTTAAACTAATAACTCTAAAAACACAAAACTTATGGCAGCCGTATCTTTTCATTAAAGAGAGATAGAGGTTTGAGAATTCCTTCTTCTTCTTCTTCTTCTTCAGGTCCACAATTGCCATAGAAACTCTTCAGATTCTTCAAATAATACAGTCGTAGAGAACACAATTCAGAAAAAATGAGTGGCTTATCATTGGCCCCTCCTTCCTTATTAGCTACTACCATTACTTTTAATTCTAGACAACTTTGTATATCTAGATGCTGGATAAGGGGTAGGTTCTTTACTTTTAATTCTTTTATTAAATTGTTGTTTGTCTCCTATTATCCCTGATATCTTATGTACACGCCAAATTACCAAGTTCTTCAAGACAGGAAATGCCACCTGCAAAATTTAATAGATCAAACTTATGTTCTTTCGAGACAAAAAAAAAAAAAAAAAAAAAAAAAAAAAAAAAAAAAAAAAAAAAAAAACTTACATTCTTTCAGTAGAAATTTACACATAAAGCAGTACATTTTAATTTTCTAGTCAGACCTGCGAGACAGATGATCTATATTCCTATCCAATTTGTAATCATCAATTCAAATGTTCACCAACCCAATTTGCATAAATTTGGTAGACAAATATTTAATAAATTTCATTTTTAAAAATTCCTCAACTTATATATAGGTTGGGTTTGGAGTTGACTTTTTTAAATTCTTTTTTGGGTTTTGTTAAAAAAGTTGTTTTATTAATAAATAAAAAAATTGACGTGATATTTGATTTTTCTTTAACTAATAATAAACAATTTTAAAATTTTTTTGAACTAAAATTTTTTTTTTTTTTTTTTTTTTAAAAAAAAGTCTCCAAATGCCAATTTGAACAACCTCATTATATTTGGGGATGGGAAAGGATTGGTCAATATAAAGTAGAAAATTACAAAGCACGGAAACGCATCAGGTTATGCATTAAAATCTAAGATATACTCTATCTATTCCAAATTGTTAGTTTATTTTTTACATTTGTGTCATTTAATCGAGTAAATAATGTATTTTTAAAAATTCAATATATTCACAAATTAAATTATATCGATTAAGTCATGTAGATAAAGTTTTCAAAATCATTGAAATATATATGTGTGTGTGTGTAAATGATTTTTTAAGATCTTTGAAATAATGAAAATAAACAAACAAACAATTTAGGACAAGGGAGTAACAAAAAATGTGTAAATAACATTAAGAGGAAAAATGTCTTAGTTAGAGCATCCTTATTAGCCTACCTAAATTTTATTCTAAAATATTATTAAAAAATTCATTCCCTATTTTAGGAATCACTTTTTATCTACTTCTCTCAAAAAACTTCCTATTTTTTCTCTATTCTATTAAAATAATTTTTTTAATTACTTTTAAATTTTTTTTTAATAATAAAATAATAAAAACAGATGCCAACCAAACACCAACAAGCAACAACAAAGCAGCAGAGAAAAACAAAGAATGGCGGTCTACCGGGCGGTCGACCAACCAGACGACTGGCAGTCGACCGGTCAAGCCAATTTAGGGCATTTTCCTTCTTCAGCTACAAGGCACTCACAGGACATCCGGATGGACATCCGGGAGGACATCCGGATGGACATCCGGGAGGACATCCCCTGTGTACATTCAACGAAATAAAATAAGAATTTATGAGTTATGAGGGAGCTAGCAACACTTATATATGGGGAGTTGGATAAGGGATCAACTGGGGAAGGATTTCTGAAGAATTAATCCCTTATAATAGTAAAAAGCTATTATAAGGGAGCTGTTGTGGATGCTCTCACCCTTAGTTAATTTTGTGTTAGTCATTTTTATTTTATTTTTTTGAAAATTTTGAGTCTCTAATAGTGGCTTCGTTAATTTTTTTTTATTTATTTTGTTTTATATTTTGTCAATTGATCAAATATTAATTATAAATATAAAAACAATGACATTAATTTGGACAATTATAATCCAATAGCTCAACCATCACTACAAGAAATAACCCATAATAAAAAGCAAAAAACAACTCAAGCTAAACAAATACCACAATCAAAAAAACCATAATAGAACCAATAAATAACACAAGACAACCACAGAGAGATGTCTTTGGTAAAATTGATTCCCTTAACCTCCCAGATAGCCGAGGAAAAGTAAAGAAATGATCAATTGAACTCGCCTGGTTAATTAGGCATAATTAGTTACCCCATAGTTATTTAGTTATAAGTTCAAACTCCGTATTTTATTCTTACAAAAGGTAGATAGCTTGGCTAGATATTAGTCTAATAATTTTTGTTATTTGAATTTTTCACATAAAAATAGTAAATTTTATGCGGCTCCTTGCATTTACTTTTAAAATAAGATTAATGGATATTCACCCACATACTAATAAATTAAGGAGTAGTGTTATCTAATTATCAACCAACCAAATCACTTTCATGGGCTATTTCTCTCTCTCTCTCTCTCTCTCATACATTCTGTACGAGCACGAAATAATTCTTATCGTATAATTCTGTTGATCAAGTTTGGACTCCTTCAAACGTCGTCGCTTTGCCACCTGAAAACACAAACGTGAGCTAACCGGCAGGTGTGTGCCGGCAACCCCTCCGATGCCTAAGTCAGCGACTAGATAATAGACAATAAGCTCTGTATATTCTAGAGTAAGAATTGGGATACCTGTACATAAGTCTGGTCATGAGTTTTTATAGACTTTACTTGGCACAATCTTAGTAGGATTCCAACTCTCCTTATAAGAGTCCTTCTAGGAATCACACACCCTGCTCACTACCAACCAAGTGAGATGGTTTGCACAATCCTAGTAAGACTTTACTCTCCTTAGCAGAGTCTTCCTAGGAGTCACACTCCTACTCACTACCAACCAAGTGAGATGGTTTTGTACAATCCCAGTAGGACTCTAACTTTCCTTAGCAGAGTCCTACTAGGAGTCTCATCACTGCAAGCCAAGTGAGATGGCTGAACCCTTTACCTCGGTTATACATTCCTGACCGAACTGCCTTATCTCGGTCCGTTGCCATTTGGACCGTCTGATCGAAAGCCGACCTATCAAATGCCACCCTACCAAGCTATACACAGCTTGGCCCTTGCCATTGATGTTACCTCGGCTGATACCTTTACCTCGGCTGACATTGCGGTCAACCGTGCTCACACAGCTCGGTGATACTTTAAGCACCACTATCAGTCTTGACTCTGAGATGACGCCCTGCAGAGCTATCCTTTAGCTCGATTCTCCCTCCACTGATACCTCGGTCCAGGATAGCTAGGTTAGGTCACTGATGGCCCATCTCTGACCGACCCGATGTTTAGATGGTCAAGGACCGTGCTACATAAATAATTACCTCGGCCCATAGTTCGGCCGAAACTAGAAATATGAGATGTCTTCTTGGCCTAAGACTGAGCTACACCAGTCCTTATCTCAGCCCATTACGCGGCCCAACTCCCAAAGAAGACTTCCTAGCTCTGCCCAATTTGTTTACAAATTACCCTCTCACATTCTTTAATCATTATCAATTAATCAATCATCTAACTTACACATTATTAAGTCTAAAAAGTGAATTTGTATATCATTTTTTTAATTAAATATTACACTCACACAACCTCCAATTCGATAGGGGAATTGCAAATGCATAGAGCAGTGAAAAAAAAATTGCATTACAAATATATATATATATTGATACAAACTCTGACACACAAATTTAGTTCTATCAAGCACAAGAATGAATTTGCACCATGCCCATAAGACAGTTGCACCATGATGAAAATGCAACTTTTTTCTCACTACTACACCAAAATTTTCCCCAATTTGATATTCAGTGAATCTAATGGTACAAAATCAATAAACCAACTAATAATTTTAATTTAAACAATTTAATCCCTATAATTGCTTTAGTCTATATAATTTCAATTTTGTTACAATATGACCCTTCTATCACTTGCTATTATGATTTCCATTATAATTTGGAACCAAAAAAAAAAATCTAAAGAGACTAAAGTGAAATTCAAAACAAACTACAAGGATCACTGCTATAATATATTCATTGTACCGGTGTCCCCATAATTTGTTTTGAATTCAATGTGATTTTTTTTTTTTTTCAGTTCAACATATTATATAACGTATGATAGAAGGACCATATTGCAACAAAATTAAAAATATAAGGATCAAATTATTCAAATTAAAATTTGGAGGACCGAAGTAAAATTTTGCTCAAAGTAGAGGACTAGTGGTCTAATCTACCCATAGAACAATTTCATCAAATGACTAAAAGTAATTTTATAACTATTTCAATATCTATATATTTGATATGCCAAATTGATAATTCTATTAACAAAGAGATTGTCTGAGTTGAGGATAAAATTTTATCTTTCTAATACCAAATGTTACAGGGCATTATTTTTAAAAGCTTAAACAATTATGTTGTGTGTAGATCTAGATTTACCGAGGAAAAGTAGAAAGATGAAAATAAAATTATTTGTACCTGTTATTTTTTTCTGCATTAAAAAAGAAAGAAAAGAAAAGAAAAATAATGACCTGGTTTTAACTTACTTCTCAAATAATTTAGTTTTTTTTATTTTTTTGTAATTTTCATTATTTTTATTGATTTTTTAAAATATTTTACATACATTTTTTTATTTTTAAGATACACCTAATATAGATATATTTAAATATATATATATATAATATTTGTGAAAAAATCTTTAAAAAATTTACTAAATACAAAAAAATATAAAAATATATAAAAATTCAATATATTTTTGTATTTTGTTGTATTCAATGATTTTTTTAAAAAAAGATTTTTGCAAAAATTTTATACTTTAAGTATATTAAGATTAAGTGAATCTAAAAGGGAAAATTATTTATAAGTCATATTTGGAAGACTTATTTAATGTGAAATCCTATGAATATTCTTTTAGAGTTTGAAGTCTTATTTAAATAGGAATGTGTTCCATAAAGTCCTATGAATTGTAAATGAATGATATTAGTGTACTACTATATCGCTAATTTGTTTTCATATTATACCTTATTTTATCATTCATCATATCTCGTTTGGAAAAAGGTTTTTAGGAAAAACAAGCCTATAGGCAACAACCGTGCAAGTTTTTTTGGCCTTAATTGCAGTATTTCAGTACATTTTCAAAATGTTGCTTAAATGAATATGGATATGGTCTATGATATGATGAAGTTTAAGGGTTGTGTGTTGATTCCCTTGATAAATTTCGACTCCAATTTATTGAAGGGAAGAGGTATGTTTTTTTTTTTTTTTTTTATAATTTTTTTTAATTTTTTATTAAAGTGTGTTGTTATTTGTTGAAGTGTGGATTGTTCATCTTTAATATGGCATTGACAATCTATTACACTCATCGATAGGCACACTTTGACCAATGTTCTGATTGAATTCGTGTATTTGACATTGTGATGGTTGATGCGTTTTGATATGTTCAATGTGTAGGGGGGTGTGTATTGGTTCAAGGGTTAGGTTGGGGGTATTTGGTTTTCGTTGTTAATTAGATGTCAAATGTGAACCACGTCGTAGGATGGCAATTGTACATTGGGACCTAAATGATCGTGTTACGATGCATGTTACATTTAGTGTGTAACGTTAATCCACATACACCATGTAATATATGATATTTGTGTGTTTGTTCGGTGGTATTTGTGTTTGAATGTGTATCGTGTCTTTGTTGTAATCAGTGTTTACATATATGTCACAGTACGTTGCGCAAAATTATTGGGGATTTGGGTTTTGTAATTGAATGTGGATTGAATCCCATCACTCGATGTTGAAGTTATATTGGGTTGGGGGTGATAGTGGCTCAATACATAGGTTGGGTTAGGATGTTACATGTTACATTTAAGAGATTACATTATTCATAATTCAACGGTGGAGTATTGGAATGTCACGTTGGGTTTGGGATGAGAAGCATAAGGGAATGACGGTAGATTTTGGATGTTACATGTTACATTTACATTGGGTTTGGAATGAGAAACATATGAGAATATCACGTTGATTTGGGAATGTCACAATGGATTTGAGATGTTACATGTTACATTTATGTTTTGAATTTCAAATTTCCAACCATATAGATATGGTCAAAATCTATGGTAATATTAGATTTCCTATATATGGTATTGCTATTAATCAAGTTGTTTTGAATTTCAGAAGCATATGGAAATGTCGCATTGGGTTTGGGATGTTACATGTTACATTTACGTTTTAAATTTCAAATTTTCAACCATATAGATATGAACACAATATATGGTAATATTGGATTTCTCATATATGGTATTGCCATTAATTAGGTTATTTTGAATTTCAAATTTATAATCAAATAGATATGATCACAATCTATAGTAATATTAGATTTTCCATATATGGTATTATTATTAATCAGGTTATTAATTAGTTAAGATTTGGGGTAGATGTGTTCACAAGAAAATCACAAGACCTATTAGGTTATAAGTTTTTTTCATAGAACCTTATCTTGTATAGGTCTTCCAAATAGAACTTATAAATAATTTACCCAATCTAAAAACTTTTTTTAAAAAATGATTAAAATATTTTTAAAAATCATTAAAAATACATGAGTACTAATTAAAAACTCATAAAACTATTTTTGAAAACTTCTAACCAAACGGGGCGATTTATTTTCTTTCATTTTCTTAGTTCAACTAGTAAAAATAAAAATATTCAGTTCATCTGGCTTAGTTATTCTTTCTTTTTTTCCTTTTTTTTTTTTTATAAACTTCTCTAAACAAATCTTAGAACCAAACATAATGTAAGAATTAATTTGAAAGTTTTGGGATTAGGAAATAGAGGGTCAGGAAATAATATTATCACTTGAGGTAGTTAATTTTATGTCTGAGGTTTCTGCTTCAGAATCAACTTTAATTATGTTTTAAGATCTTTTGGGTACTATCAATCTTCTTTTGGTTGGGAATGTATAGCGATCCCGGTTTTCCTTTCATTGTTTATTGTATTCCGGACTCGGTTCCGTAGATGTGTGTTGTCGTCTTATTCTCGTTTCCATCCTTTACTCTTCGCACTTGAGTTTTGGGTTGTGTTGGCAAGATTTGAAACATGTTGGTTGTGTTTAGAAACAAATAGTTTATGCCCAGATTTTGGCCTTCACGCTCGAGTGAGGCTTTGGACGCTCGAGCGGGACCCTTTGCTTTTGCTCCTCCGCTCGAGCGGTAAGTTTGACGCTCGAGCGGGATTATTCCACCTTCAGTACTTTTCCTACAGGTCATCGGATGCTCGAGCGTCCACTTTCACGCTCGAGCAGGAACCTTCGTCTGCAGAACTTCTGGAAGTGTGCATTCGACGCTCGAGCGTCGCTTTCACGCTCGAGCGGGAGTCTGTGTCTGACGTTCGAGCGGGGCGTTCCACGCTCGAGCGGACTGTGATGTATATCAGTCCGAGATGAAGCTTTTTGAACCACTTTTTCGACTCTCTCTCTCTCTCTCTCTAGCTTTTCAAAACCCTCATTTGAGAGCTCCTCTCTCTAGAATACATCTTCTCTCTACGAAATCATCTAGCTCTAGTGATCTTCCACCCTAGTCTCTTTGTAAAAAGTGTGGAGCTTGGCGTGGCCTTCGTTTTGATCCGAAAAAGTTGGTGATTGGAGCATCTTGAGTTTTGTCCTTCTTCTCCTTTGAGCTCCGAAATTTGAGGTAGGGATAACCTACTCCTTTCTATGAGTTTTGACATAGATATTATGTATTTTGTATAGATGGTGTTGTTTGGGTAACTTGAGAGAGTTAGGGTTATGAAATTGAAATTATAAAAGAGGGGTTTTCTATTTTGGGGTTCCAAGTGTATGAGTGGTCCCTAATATGAAGTTATGGTGTTTGATTGATGAAATTTGGCCTTAGGAACAATATTTGAGAAAAAGAGAAAAAGGCCCTAATTTAATGTAAATGATTAATTTGTATAATTAATCCGGGAAATGTGGAAATATGAAATTGAATTGAAAACCATGAAATTGGGAGATTATGAGATTGAATGGTGGAGTTGGGTTGGTTAATCACTCACCTTTGAAATTGTTGATAATTTATCTGTTTGATAACTTATTATATGTTTAGAAATAACTACTTTGGGCTATCGGTGGAGGATAGTCTTGATTGTTGTAGACACTGCATGATGATTAGGTGAATTAAAACTAATCAACTGAGTATGTGTAGACGTCCCCGAACGTCCCGGGGGAAATCCCCCCGTTTTGTTCATTTGGGCTCACTACAGTTCAGGATTCAAAGTCACGGTCTTGTATCTAATCTCACAGAGTGCAATGCAAGACCGATGAATTGTCAAAGAGTCCAAATCCGGCAAATCGTTTTGAAAACTGATTTTTAGAAAGAAGTGCCAAACATGGACTGCTTTGCCAGATACAGAGTCGCCACCTAAATATTTTATTTTGGGAGAATTTAGGAAACCCTGACTCGTTGCCTAAGGCCACATGTCCGTAATCACCAAAGTTGCCTTGGCTCGAGAACTTGGGTAGAATTGGGGAAGGTCAGCTATGAGCACCCCCTCTCGCCCAATCCGAAGATCGGCCTCAACTAACCATGATATCTAGTTTTGAAAACATTATGCATTCTTATTCCAGTTATTAGCCTAGAATTACTATGTGATGCGCACAACACAAAAGTATTGACTAGATCGCCTAATTTGGAACAAAGCAACGCATATCCGTTTGTTTGGAAAGTGGTTTGAAATTTGCTAGTCGCAAGTAGGCTAAAACACGGATTTCAACGAGTTGTTCCAACTCAAACAGTCCAACCTTCACCCATAGGCATTCAGGCAATTATGTCACATACGCACATAGCCACATGGTAAGCATGCTGTCATGTTAACATTCACACTCATGCGAGATGCTAAAGCATAAAAAGCTTACCGAGTACTCCGAGCCAAAACAAAGATCTTGTTAGCAATCAATGTATGATCCAAGTCCATGTTAAGTAGCTAATGCATCACATACAAAATGTCACTAGAATAGGCTCGGCTAATCTATGGATGGCATGTGAAATACACAGATAACACGTATTCAAGTTAGATTTGGAATACGATGCGGTTAGTATGATGCGCCGAGCCCGGTGCATGCAATACAAATGAATGGATGCACGCATGCATAGCATAAGGTATGCTAAATTAAATATGTCCTAATACTAACCATCAAAAGCAGGTAAGTAAAAGGGAGAAAGAAGTGGGGGTTGGAAGACATACACACACGCACCCACACTTATTACAAATTCGCCCTCGCTCGGAGGGACCGAAAGAATAATACAATTTAATTAACTAATCGAGCTAATTAAATAATTACAGACCGATTAACTAGTTAAGCAAATTAACTAAGCTAATAAAGCGGTAAACAGCCTTGGGAAGAGGGTCCAATGCATGCGTGCTCGGTTTCGCTCGGAAATCCATCGCCATGCACAAGCTGCCTCTGTTTTCACTGTTTTCCCCCTCTGAAGACTGCACAAGTCCCAAGGTACACCCTCTGAACACTGGGGAATGCCACCGGCCATGAGGAATGGTCACCGGCCAAAGGGAAGTGGTCATCGACCATCTATTTATCTCTCGGCCATCCATAATTGGTCGATCGGCACTTGATGCAATGACCAAGCCATCTTTGTTCCGCAGAATCTGCTTTTGACAAAGAGAGGGCAAACATGGCATGGCAATGCATTTCAAAGCAATGTGTGCACCAACACACCCCTTATCATGTTTATGACTCAAAGGGGTATGGTACTCGATTCTCGGATCATCAATCGCGCATTTCAATGCGTGATGGCCCAAGAAGTCAAGTATGCATTTTGATTTCAAATGTAATGCAAACCAAACAAACCAATGGCCCAACCTCTATCATGGTGATCAAGAGACAAGGCATGCATGCTCAATGCAATGCAACCTAGGCATGTGGGCTAAGTATGCAATATGAGCATGCAAGTAACAAAACCATATGCAATAGGCACATGAGCGAAACAAGTAAGCATACAAGGCATACAATAACAATGCTAATGGCAAACATCCAACAACATGTGAGGGAACTAACATGGAGACATGCAAAGCAACTTAGCAAAGAAAATGCATGCCAAATGCAAAGTGTTTCAAGCACGCAACACATGCGATGGGCTAAGCATGCAACAACACACAAGGCGAGCATGTGACCACATGCAAACGATGGACTTATACCAATTTGGGCAGCTCTCAAATGAGCCCAAAACAGTGGCCAAATGCCAAGGAAATGAAGGCCAAAACACATACAAACATGCATGCACCCATAGTCCAACACTTAGGCACCAAAGAGAAACTTTTAAGCACACTTAAAAGGGACAAACATGGACATATGGCATACATACTAAGCTCTGAAAATCATGTTATAAAGGTGCCAAACCAAGTAAACAAGACAAGCCAAGCATGCAACAATGTCCAAGATTCAAGGGGGTTTAAACTATGGCCATGTCCACCAAGCCTCATAAGGCTAAGAGGACTTAAAATAGTCCCAAGGCAGACCAAAACTAAGCCAAGGACACACCTAGATGGCATCTAAGTGGCCTACACATGGAAGCATGCGAAAGGGTCCAAACATGGGGCATAAGACAACAACCTCTTAAAGCATTAAAGAAGCATCAAATGCAAGCATATAAGCATACCATGAGGACTGAAATGATGCTATAAGTGGTGCCAAACCATTGAAATGAGCCAAGCAATGCATGCTCAACACTCACACACCCAAAGCTAACAAGCTAAAATGCAAGATGGCTATACAAAGCATGTCATGGATGGCCAAAAAAACCACAAACAGACCTTAGGCATATTAAAACATGCATAAAAGCTTCACAAAGCTAGGCCAAAACAAGTGAGCATGGTAGTCTAAATGCTAGGCACATGTTAAGGCAATTCATGGCATTACAAGACAAGTATGCAAAGCAAGCATGGTGTGTCTAAACCAATTAAAAACAGTGCTATATCATGGAAAAATAAGCACAAATAACATTTAAGACATGGCCAACATGTACTTAAACAAGATGCTCACACATGAGGCTAAAATGGCCAACATTAAAAGCAACAAGGAGAGGGGATGGCCCTCTCCTTCTTAGGACCTTAAAGCACCATCCCCTACACTGAAATCCCACTGGATTTTAGTGGTGAGGAGGCCAAAACAAGGTGGTCCCGGAGCTCACCAAAATAGCACAAAATGGGGGCCAAACAAGGCCTAAGATGGGTCAAACAACCCCAAACAACAAAGTGACCTCAAACAACTATTTAAAGCACTGAAAAATAAGACTTTTATTAGTTATACACAAAGTCTAAAAATAGATGCAAGATAGGTTAAAAGACTATGGAAAAATGGGGAATAAAGAGCAAGAATCTTACCCTTGTAGACCCCTTCAAGGATGGAGCTCCAGCAACCTTCCTTAGACCAAAATTAGCTCAAGAACTTTGAAACTCACTTCTTAGTACCTCAGTAGCCAAAGGAAAGTGTAACACTAGGTGTTTGTATGCAAAACTATGAACAAACACACACTTAGACACAAAGAGAGGAAGATATAGAGATAAATAGATATAATATGCTAACCCTAATCTCAAACCCTCTCTGGAGCTTTTTTGTAACCCTTGAGGAGGGAGGAGAAGGCCTCCCTTTATAGAGGATCACTCTTGCAAAGCTTACAAAACAAGCCAAGCAAGAGTGAAATCCCTCCATACACGTGTATGGAGGGGGGGCAAAGTGGGTGCCAACTATCACAGCTGACACAAAATATCTGCCAAAAGCAGATGCACAGTGATCGGCCAGCCAAAAATGACAAATTAGCCAAATACATGGTCGACCGACCACAAATAGTGCCGATCGGCCAACCATTTGGCCGATAGCAACAAAACAGTGGTCGATGGCCTCAAGCCATGGCCGGTGAGGTGTGGGGATGGCCAACAAGCCATTCCTTGCCCTCCAAAGCAAAAACACAAGTGTTTGGTGAAAAACCAAATACAAAACAGTTGAGTCGAGAGATCCTGAGGTAAGGCGCGTGGCCAGGACCTCTGGGAACTCAAGACGAACACAAACATGAATGATCACTGAGTGTTCAAACGGTGACGTCCAAGTCTTGAGGACGGTCAAAAATGTAGTGTCTACAGTTGCCCCTCTTTGACAGAACTCGAAAGTCATAACAATGACGGGAGTGAGTGTCAAAGCCCAGAGACGACCCATTTTTGACAAGGCCGAAGACTTAGACAAAGCATGCAAGACAGTACAGATATGCGCCCGAGGGCGGGGGCAAAATGCAAGACAATGCACAAAGCCGAGCATAACTTATGATCATGCAAAGAAAGCTGTAACGAAGCATAACATGCGACAGTTTTAAGGTAGCATACACAAATCGAACGACATTACAATGCAGAGAGGATGTAAGAGAATTATGTAATTCTCGCTACGTTTCACGCGGAGAATACAATACCTGTCCGGTTCGTCTGGTTACATCAGCTTCAAATGAACCGTACATACAATATCGTGCCTGTAAAAGAGAGAAACATAACAGGTATGATATCGTTAGCAACATGCATAATAGTGCAAGTTAAGGCTGCGTGACAACGCAAGCGAGGGAGTGCATGACAATGCAACTCGTGTGACAATGCATAACAATGCGGAATGGATGCAAAATGATAATGCAATATATACAAAATTATGTATAAACAATGCAAATGCTATGCAATGCATTTAAAACATGATCAAACCATAAGCAGTTCAAAACCACACAAATATCATAAAGAGATGGAGATGCAAAGTCCGTCCACCATAGAAAAGGTGCCGACACCCTCAAACCACAATGTCAGCAGTGGAATAGGCACGTACACATGCAGAACTATGAGTTGTGTAGACGGACACAAGATACAAGTAATTGGGTGGGATGATATAAGTGGGGAAATGACCCACTGAGGAAAGACCGTGATCCTAAATGCTGGACGCAACAAATTACACTACAATGTAATATATACAATGGATACGGCCTACGGCCAAACTGTATCTTGCCTAGGAAAGGCATGGACACAAACAAGCCACGTTTAACACAGAAACGGTGCCGTCACCCACAACACTAGGTGCATACACATAATATCATAATTGTACTTCAACGCGGAAAGTATGGGCACATACCAAACCAAGCTCAACATGGAAAGGTGTAAGCCATAGATGGATGATGCAGTGAATGCATGCAATACTAAACTATGTACAATACAATGCATGCATGGCAATGCAAGCTATATACAATGAATGCATGACATATGCACTATTTACAATGTAATGCATGACAATGCAAGTAAGGAAAGATTCATGACAATGCAAGCTATGTACAATATAATGAATGCATGACAATGCAAGCTACGTACAATGCAAGCTACATACAATGCAACATTTACAAGCTAAAATGCAATGAATGCAGTGGATAAGGTCTGCGACCAAACCGTATCTTGCCTAGGAAAGGCATAGACACGTACAAACCATGTTTAACACGGAAACGGTGCCGTCACCCACAACACTAGGTGCGTACACATAATATCATAACCGTGCTTCAATGCGAAGAGTACGGGCACATACCAGACCAAGTTCAACATGGAAAGGCGCAAGCCGTAGATGGAGGTGATGCAATGAATGCATGCAAGCTACAATGCAATATATACAATATGCAATGGAATCTAATATTTACAATGGATAAGGCACGCGGCCAAACCGTATCTTGCCTAGAAAAGGCATGGACACATACAAACCGCGTCTAACACAGAAACGGTGCCGTCACCCTCAAACCACAATACCAGCAGTGGAATAGGAGTGTACACATAATATCATAACTGTGCTTCGACGTGAAAAATATGGGCACATACCAGACCAAGCTCAACATGGAAAGGCGCAAGACATAGATGGATGTGATGCAGTGAATGCATGCAAGCTACAATGCAATGTATACAATATGCAATGGATGTAAATGTAATATTTACAGTGATGCAAGACATATGCACTATTTACAATGTAATGCATGACATATGCATGTTTTTTTGTTTTGTGTTTTTTTTTTTTGAAAAATGCATGAAAAGTGCATGATGATGCATGCTTTTTTTTGTTTTTGTTTTTTTCTTTTTGAAATGCATGAAACGTGCATGATAATGCAAATGAAACGAGTGCGTGACGACGCAGGTCTTTGAGACGCATGACAATGTACATGATTTTGAATGCGCGACAACGCGAGTCTTTTGAAATGCATAACAATGCACAATGAATTTGAATGTGCGACAACGCGTGGCTTTTGAGATGCATGACAATGCACATGATCTTGAATGCGCGACAACGCATGGTAAGGAAGATGCATGATGATGCATGTAAGGTGCACATGACGATGCGGCCTAAAGAAGATGCATAATAATACGAGCATGATATGCGCTACAATGCACAAGGTGTGTGCATAACAATGCGAGTGAGGTATGCATGACAATGCAACCTAAGATAAAATTCGCCAAGAGTTGTTCGGGCACGAAAAACACCAAAGGACTTGCACCTTCAGAGGATTTAAGGTCTCCTAGACCGAGCATATTTAAGGCCTCGCCAGACCGCTAGAGGTGCATAACAATGCAAGTCAGTGTGCGCATGACAATGCGTGTATGCATGCATAATGATGCAATGCATTTGAAGTAGTTTCCGAATGTTTGCAAGATACAAAAAGGATACGAAAAGGATACACCCTTGCACGCATTCAAGTGCTAAGCACAGAAAACACGGTCCGAGGTCAAAACGGAGTCCGGTTGAGCTTCAAAAATGCACTCTCTTGCACTGTGTTAAGCAATGGAGGCCCCAAACCACATTAAAGACCCAAACAAAGGTGTAGGAGGTTCACCGGCCATAGGGGGAGGTCACCGGCCATCAAAAAAGCCCATCGGCCATATATTTGGCCGATCGGCTAACAGTGTGGCCGATCAGCCAAATAAGCCTGAATCGGGGCAGTTTGGTCAAATCGGCACGGGTCTTTAAATATAGGGCTTCTAGCCCTATATTTTCACTTCCCTCTTGCTCAAAATTTCCTCCTCCTTCTCTCTAGGCTATTTTTTTTCCTTCGATCTGCCATTTTCTTGGGTTTTAGGGCCCATTTCGACGTTCAATTCGTGAATACCACGTTTCGAATATTTTGAACCGAACAAAACTTTGTTTCGGCGTCTTTTTCTCGATTCTCACCACTCGGGGTTTGTTTCCCTCAAGTTTACCTCGATTTCTGTGCCTTTTCTGCACCCCGACCCTTCCGGCCATTTTTCACCCTCTTGGGGTTGACTTTTCGGTTGACTTTTCATATTCTTGCCTGGTTTTCACTCTTCCGCCCATTTTCGCACCATTCTCGAGATGGCAGACGACATTCCAGGCGGTGGGGCTCCCCCGGAGATAGATATGGACCCAGAGGCCAAGCTCTGGCCGCTTCACATCTGGCCGTTCGATCTGGCAGCCTACAGACCAGCGATTCATGTGCTGCCTCCTAACGGACTTCGCCAGTTCAGGAGTTTTGACAGGACGGTGCCACCAGAGCTGCTTCTGCGCGAGCCAGAGATGCACCTTTCATAGGGTGCTTCCGAGGTATATTCTTTCCCGTTTCATTTTCTGCAAAGTAGAATACCTAACTGCCATAGTCGATTCTGCCTTTAACTGTTTGATCCGAATACACTGATATACTATATGTAGTTATTTGTGAACACACCGATTCAAGATTCTGTTTGAATTGGAACACGCACACACACACTGTATTTGCTCTGAACCACTCAAACACCCTGACACATCATACACTATAGTTTACTGCGAGCACACCGGAACCCAATGTCTATTTGAATCTGAACACGTACACACACGCTATATCTGTACTGAACCACTCAAACATACTGACACATCATATGCTGTAGTTTACTGCGAGCACACCGGCACCCGATGTCTATTTGAATCTGAACACGTGCACATATGCTGTATTGTTACCAATTCTGAATGCTCTTTAAAACTGTATATTGAATATTGCTTCGCAATTGTTTGCTTTTGAATACGGGGGGATTCCCATGCCTTCCGGGGATATGGGAATGTTGCTGCCCGCGGATGGTACATGGAGCTATCAGACGCAGTCCGTCACATTGTTGACCAGGCCGGCTTCGGCGCCTTCTGCAGGGGACTCTCACGCCTTACCGCGAGCAGGCCTCTTCTTGCCGCTCTGGTGGAGAGGTGGTGGGACACCACCGACTCCTTCCATTTCTCTGCCACGAGAGACATGACGATGACTCCGTATGACTTCTCGATGCTCACCAGCATCGGGGTAGGGGGTGATCCGATCTCCTTTGACACAGACATGGATGAGTGGGAGGCCGCTCAGATATATTTGCTCGGTGTGCTACCGCCTCTCGCTCGTCCAGGCTTCGTCGGATACTTGTGGTTCGAGGACCACTTCTGGATTCAGCCAGCTTTAGCTGAGGAGGCACCGATGGCTCGAGAGGAGGCGAAGCGGTATGCACGCGGCTTCCTCATGTTCTTATTGGGGACGACCATCTTCGCTGACTGGGCGAACACCATGCCTCTTTGTCTGCTGAACGCTTTAGTGGACGTCACCCGGATCCTATGCTATGACTGGGGTGGGGCAGCCTTGGCCACACTCTATGGATACATGAGCTCATCCTCCCAGTGCAGCGGGCAGTTGCTCGGAGGCTACTGGCGGGCTTAGGAGGTACATTTTCTTCCTCTTTTACATTTCTGCTTTACATTTCGTACTGACATTCGCACACACCGCGGCTTTCACGTTATCGTATCGCACCCACGGTACATATATAATCTACTTTAATCGATCAGACATTGCACACACTGTACATTCTGCACAATACACTGCACGATACTGCTTCGCGATTTACGTTCATTCGCAGATTACGCTTTATCGATAAGCATCGATATTTGCTTTCAGCTTGTGGGTCTACGCCTACTTCCCGAGGCTTGCGCCAGTGCCCGACGAGGAGACTCCCCTCGGCGTTCCATTCTCTCGATGCTTCGATGTGAGATGCGTGCAGAGACCCCGGGAGACGTTCATATTCTTCCGCCGCTACTTCGATACCATTACCGCCGCAGAGGTATTTTCAACTTTAGAGTTTATTTCAAGCTTCGCTTTGCACTGTATTTTCAATAACAGTAGATAGCTAACTGCGTATCATTTTCAGATCACCTGGCAGCCCTAGGCTTCATTGCCAGCTGCGGTTCGGGAGCGATTTGCCGGTGCTGAGGAGACCACCCGGTTCAGGATCTTGTTGGAGGGCCCGGTCTGTCAGGCTTGGTACCTGGGTGAGCGCTTCCTGTTCCAGACTCTGGGTTTACCAGAGCAGATAGTTCCAGGTTCGCCTCCTGTCCATATGAGGGACACCGAGAGGTTCACCCTTGAGCAGATGGCCGATTACACGATCGGCTGGGATGCTGAGGGCTTCAGGGGCGAGGGCGACTACACAAAGTACGTCCAGACCTACATCATGTGGCCTTTGAGCAGTGGCCGTCGAGCTGAGAGAGGCCATCGGCGCCGGCAGCTAGGGCAAGAGCGGGAGCAGGAGCGTCCAGGATGGCTCGGGCCCGTGGCAGGAGTGGGATCCGGAGATGACGAGGGACTAGTTGGCCAGCATTGTCCACGATGGTGACATACAGAGGGCAGGGTGGGGAGACTTACCAGATCCCCTTCGCTCCTCCTCCGGCTAATCATGAGTTAGTCGATTTTTACGACTTGCCTTCAGTATGTACTACTGCATTTTGTACAGTCGTTTCATTTCATTTCTCTTGATATTCTACAGAATGCTGATACTTCTAACACTTTTGCAGGCTTCCTCCGAGTACACTCGCCAGTCCCTGGAGTTGAATGCCTCTATGATGGGGATGCTACAGCGGAGCTTAGACCTACTGGCCCTTTACAGTATCCCGGTAAGCTTTTCTGACCACAGTCTCAAACTTTGCACAATCTGATACATCGCACTATCAACATAGCACTTGATACACGGCCCTCACGGCATTTGTACACCGCATTTCAGATCGATATCGCTCACCGCATTCATACATTGTACTCATACACTGTATTCTATATCGATATACTACTCACCGCATTCATACCTGCGTATTACAGATGATCAGATCGATATATTGTCACCGTGATCGATACATGGTTCACAGCACTCATACCCTGCTTTGCATAGCATACTGATGCGTTTGTCATTTGTGCTTTTCAGCCTCCATTCTAGATCCCGGCTGCAGGGGGTGCTCCAGCTGGACCTTCCATTCCTGCTCGAGGAGGAGGGCAAGGAGGCACTGTATATCCCCGCACCAAAGCGGGGCACACTCATGTTGGGAGTAGCTCTCGGGCACCAGTTCCCGATGATGATGAGTCTGAGGCCGAGGCAGAGACAGAGGCAGAGTCGTCTGAGGAGGAGACTGGAGATGGCTCGAGCTCAGATGATGGTGCTGATGACGATGCTTCTAGACCTTCGTCCAGGAAGAGGACAAGGACAGACCCGTAGGCCTGAGACCATTTGACACTGATCCAGATTTTTACTGCTTTTCTTCTTTTTGTTTTTTGCTTTACTTTTTGTTGGTAGCTCGAGTACCTTGTACTGCCGCAGGCAGGTTTTTATTTTTTCCAAAACTGTGTACTTGAAAAGATGATGAAATGAAACAAACTTTTTGTCTGAAAAAGTGTTACATTTGTACATTTCATACTTTGCATCACATTGCATCGCATTACACCTCAATGTAAATGAGATCGATCTCCTGTCTGAAAATCAAACATTTGTACTGCGATAACTAGGTAACGAACCAACTATCGACAAAACAACCTGCACAACCCACTGCTCATTCTGAACATACAGCCCATAACACAGCACTTGGTTCATTCTACACACAGCGGATCCAGACAGCTCATACAAACGGTTCATCCTGAACTCATAGCCCATAACACAGTATTCTGTTTATTTGCATATGGCCCATTCTGAACAAACAATTGACTCTTGAAAAGACGGGAAGTTCACTGTTTTCAAGTGACCGGGGGTCGAACCACTGTAGTTTTTACAAAAGAAACAAATCTGTTTTGTAGAAATGTGGAGAATGGCACAGCACTCTGAGCACAAAACGATTTGAGAAAAGGATTTTCAACCAGGTATTAAGCCTATGACTGAACACAGTGAAAAAGACTCAACAACAAAAAAAACAAAAAAGATAAACGACCTATATACAACGAGACACGCTCGGAACGACTCCAAACAAGAATTGAGGCAAGCAAAACAAAAGACACGACACACAGACGTGTTATAAAGACAAGAGACCTCCCAAATCACGAGGAGCCAGTTCCTTCGGGTATCTTTCCCACCCTTTCTGATTTGTGATTCTCACATCACTCGGCCCTCAGGCTCGGTTTTTCTCTCAAAACCCTTTTGCTCACTTTTCTCTCATCGCACATCTCTCTATTCTTCAATCTCTCATTTTTCATCCCTCCCCAGGGTGATTGATGGATAAATAGAAACTTGTGGGTTCATGCCCAATACTGTTAGCTCGCGGCTACTTCCTCTGGTGACATTTAGTCAATGCCCCAGATGAGGGAGTGGAGTACCTTGATCCATTCCAATTCGTGCTTCGCACTTGGGTTGATACCTCATTACTTGGAGGATGTTGAGAGCTTTCAGCCCTTTACAAGCAACTCCAGTTGTGCCCTTTCTGGCAAGTATGCTGGCGACGGGGGAAAGACATGAAGCCTGACTCAAATGTGCCCCTATTTAATCATTTTGACCATTTTTTTTGGTTTTCTTCTAAAATAATTTTAACCAAAATGAGAGTCAGATTAACATGCTTGTTCGATTTTTGATTTGAAAATCATGCAAGTCAGACAATGAGCACTGAAAATTTTCCTTTTTTGGGTCCAAGAAAATGGTCCAGTTTTGGAAAATGAAACAATTTTCGAGAAAATGGTCAATCTCAGTAAAAATTCTCAAAAACTATTTTTTGCAAACGGTCACTGCTCAACGAGCGCAGAACTTACTCTCGAGATACACAACCTCGGATCGGAGGCAATGGAAAATTGCCCCTTGTCTGGATGGCACTACACGGCAACGGAACGTTGCCCCTGGTTTGAATGGTGACTCATGGCAACGGAAAGTTACTCCTTGTCTAGATCACGCCGCAGCATGTTGTAAATAGTCCTCATTAGTGATGATCGCAACCGAGCTCTCGGATACAGAGAAGACAAAGATGGTCAAAACCAATATATGGACACAGTCCCTTTGAAAGCGTTGGGGGCTGGACTTCAAGATGAAGTTGCCTACGTATCCCAAACATAGGAATCAAGCCTCACGTAGTTTAGGTTAATGTACACTCATGTATTAACCCTCACTTTTTTACGCTCTAACTTTTGCCAAGGCCACCCTTCTGGGTTTTCAACCTTGCAAGATTTGTTTTTCTTTTCTTTTCCATTCTTCTTTTTTTGCATCTTTTCATTTCTTTTTCTCTTTTTTCATCTTTTCTTTTTCTTTTCTTCTGCATTTTTTTTTTCTTTTTTTTTCTCTTTTTTTCTTTTGTATTTTTCTCTTGCTCTAACTTTTGCTTGGGTCGCCCTTCCAGGTTTTCGGCTCAACGAGCCACTCAAAGGGGAAAAGTATAACAAGTCCATGCCAAATGGTTTTAGGGTTTTGAAGCCATCTGTATCCAGGAGAGTGGCTGTTGTATTGATTTACAGAAGGACCCACCTTCGACTCTTCGAGCACATCGGATATTTTTGCCCCTAGTTCGAGGGGTGCTTCTGATTTAGCTTTGCAAGCTTCTTCTGATGAGATCTGATCTTCTTGTTCTGACTTTCGTGCCTCTTGTTCGAGGGCTGTTTTAAATCTGGCCACACAGGCCTCACATCATAGTTGATCATTGAACTTTCTGAACCCAAGGTCCAAGGTTTGAAAGCAAGGGCTCAAGTCTCGAGGCTGAGAACGATCCTAAGCTGCACAATCTCAAGAGCGATTCCACACAGGTTTTCGCAGGACTGAGCAAAACATTTTATTTTTGAAAGTTTTTAAGAAAGTGACAAATCGCTCGCGCTAAAGATAGTGTGGAACCAATCTGGATCAAGCCAGGGTCCTTCTCAGTACTCATGTTAACAAACATGATCTCATTCATTAAAGGCTTAGCATGCCTCTCTTTCTCTCAAATTGATCAAATTTTTGCAAAACCTAAGGAATTCCTTCCTCTTCGTTTTCACCGCAGTGTTCAAAAAGTTTCGAAAAACTTAGGTCAATGCAATGATTTCGAGGTGTAGAAGAGTAAGTGAGATGCTCCGCTATTCCATTCAAATCCTCTGGCACAATTAGCTCAAAGTAGCAATAAGCACGGAATCATGATAACCGCAGCTGTTCTATTCGGATTTTCTTGGTTGCAACTTGCTCCATAGCAGAGACAGACTCAAAAAGAAAGCAAAAAAGATAATTACAAAACAAAACGGTGTTCGAGGCAACAACCCCGGAATCACCTGACATTCTATACAATGGGACTGACTCGATACAACATGACAGACCCTTAAGCAAAAAGACTGACTCAAGACAATGAGATAGAATCAAAACAAAACCAAAACTAAAAAACTGACCCACCACCCAAGCCAGAAATTACAAAAATCAGCATTCGCAAATGCTCAAAACAGTGCGTGCCAGACGCCACATCTTGAAATAAACTGAGCGCCGCCCGCAAGTGGTCTAACCCCTGATCACATACTTGTAGTATCCTCGAAGTCCAACAGCTCAGTGGTGACAAACTTTGCTGAGGTAGGTGGGAGGATGACCTTATTGTCGATCAAGTCCTGTACTTCATGGCGAAGACGGAAGCAATTGTCGATGGGGTGACCGGTTTGCTGATGGTACGTGCAGTACTGAGTAGCATCATGGCCTGCTGGAAGATGACTAGGGAGAGGCCTAGGCTCGAGGGGTTTAAGATGTCCCTTTTCAGCCAGGATTTGAAGTGCCTTAGACAGAGGCATGTAGAGAGCGTGAAAGAGTCTACGCCCTCGGGGTTGATATCTGCGGTTCAGAGATTCTGCTAGACGCACTAGCTTAAAGGCTCGTGCACCGCCTTGGCTTCGATCTCTTCCAGGTGTAGGGTTCTGAGTGGAAGGAACTGCTTCCGCATGACGGACCTATCACGATTTTCTCAAGTGAACTCTCCTCGATTGGACTGGGGAAAACATCATCCACAGTCTTAGCCACAACTACGAATACCTGCTGCTTATTCATCCCTCCGACTTTCAAAGCCTCGACTGCCCACAGCAGTTGTTCAACGGGATCAGCATATGTTCCCATTTTGTTCTTACCTCTAGCCTCAGCTTGATCGAGGGTTTGGGTTGCTACATCAGAGCGAAACCCAGTTGTTGTTGACGCGTCATTGCTATAGCTTGAGACAGTCTCAGGTTGGCTGAGCTCGATCACAATCCGTCCCAGTAACGGGGGCTCCTGCGGTACAAAATTCCCGGCATACGATATAGCTGGTGGCGAAGTCGACATTCCGTAGGCGAGATCTGCCACAGACCTCTGAAGGTCGCCAATCATTCCCATCAACTCGAACGTGGTGGGCTCACGAGCTTGATACAACTGGGGAGTCCAGATTGGGTGCGCAACAGGCGACCTGGGCGGATGCGGTACGTCAACATTGGCTTCATCCTGCAAGATGATTCCTTGGTCTAATGCGGCTGCCATAACCACAATTTCTTCTGAACTTTGGGTCATCATAAGTCCGCTGAACTGAACAGTGACTGACGGATTAGATACCTGCCTTGCCTCAGCGAAGGAGAATATTGGCTATCCTGTACTGAATCTCCGAACTGAAAGAGAAAACATGCAGCATTTCTGTCCAATCAGAATAGACACAAGCATAGCTGAATAACTGTACTCTACTACTGATCACTATTCCCCAAAATCACTGCCCTAAAACTGAATCTGACACCCGCAGATATAATTGATTCCTCAAAACACTGATATTGATGCCCTCAGGCCCGGTACTCAAACTTGCAAACTGATATATGCATTCCCTATAGAGATACACTCTAAAAGCACAAAGCAAGTAAATGAGAGTCAAAACACCCCTATGTTGGGGTAGGGTTTCCCTGTCCTATTTTGTCAGGAGCTAGGGTTTCACTATGCACGCAGCGGTTTCAAACAACCTAAAATCGGGTAAGCAACCTGTCCTAGCTTGGAATGGTCACTATGGATTCCGAATATGCACTAGGTCGAATGGTCAAAAGGGTGCCTCGGTGACGACCGAGGTTTGTGTTCCTATCGTGGCAGAGCCTGTAACCGGTCAGCCTTATGGCACGCTTCTCGAAGTGAGCCTCCGGCAAACCGTTCAGGAATAGCAGATGGAAAACACAGTGACTTAGGCGCACCAATGTACATGCAATGCAAAGAAACACATAAGTGTAGTCAAAACAAGATATCATGAGTTCGAGTCAAGTTCTCTAACTCCCGGTCCCGCCGATCAAATCAGATAAGCGTCCCCCCCCGAGGGGAAATCCCCGTTCCGCCAGAAACAGAGACGAAGCGAACCCCCCCCGAGGAAATCCCGTTTTGTTCATTTGGGCTCACTGAGTTGAGAGGTATTCGAGGATTAGGCAGGTATTCTCGGGTAGTGCAAGGGTAGTGGAGCCGGTGGAGGAGGACTGATGTGAAGCGAATCTTTGCATTGCTGACTTAGTGATCGGCTCACCTTGGGCCATGATCATGCTTGTTGTTTAGCAAATTCGCTTGGCGGATGGCATCCTCTGCATCTGTTTCATGCTCTCGTGCATTTGGCGCATCATCGCTGCATCACGATGTATTCATTTGTTCCATCGAATGACCGTAAATGTATCTCTATGGCGGAACCGAAATCTCAACTCGATTTCTTGTCAAAGTAGCCCTCATCGGTAATCCCCGTTCCGACACGCTGCGCCTCCTCGGCCTTCTTCTGATAACTGGGGGTAAAGAGTGGAACACTGGATGTCGTCAACCGGATCCTTGGATCGATTGAGTCACGACCTCGTGTCCAAAGTGCTTGGGGAGTATCTCTTGGTTGAAGCAATCGTATAAAAGCGTCTAGCAAAAAGATAATAAAGCGAAAAGGAAATAAATAACCAAATAAACGGGCAGCATAACAGCTTAAATTACATACACACAACACACAGTCGGGCATACAACACACAGTTGATAAGCTAAAAATACACTGTCCTCAATCACTGATCACTGTTCCTCAAAGCTGAATCCGATATCCGCAAACAACTGATTCACAGATACTGACTAATGCCCGCAGGCCTGATGCCCAAACTCATAGACTGATACATGCATTCCCTGTAGAGACACACTCTAACAAGCACATAGCAGATAAGTGAGAGCCAAAACACCCCTATGTTGGGGTAGGGTTTCCCTGTCCTATTTTGTCAAGAGCTAGGGTTTTACTACGCACACAGCGATTTCAAACAACCTATAAACGGGTAAGCAACCTGTCTTAATTTGGAATGGTCACTATGGATCCGAATATGCACTAGGTCGAATGGTCAAAAAGGGTGCCCCAGAAAGCGGGGTTTGTGTTCCCCATGTCGAGCCCGTGAGTCGGCCAAATTTTATGGACATGCCTTGACAAGACAAGCCTCCCAAGAAATCGTTCGGGAATGGCATATGGCAAACACGGTGTCCTAGGCGCACCAATGCAAATGCAATGCAAAGAAACACACAAGTGTAGTCAAAACCAGATATCATGAGTTCGAGTCAAGTTCTCTAAATCCCCAGCAGAATCGCCAGAAACTATAGACGTCCCCGAACGCATCCCGGGGAAAGGGAGTGCGAGTCCCCCCCGTTCTGGTTCGATATTGGGTCACTACAGTTCGAAGGACTCAAATGTCACGGTTCTCAATCTTGAACCAAAGAGTCCAAATCCGGCAAATCGTTTTGAAAACATATTTTTTGAAAGAAGTGCCAAACATGGACTGCTTCGCCAGATATAGAGTCGCCACCTAAATGTTTTTTAAATGGGAAATTTAGGAAACCCTGACTCGGTGCCAAAGGCCACGTGTCTGTCATCACCAAAGTTGTCTCGGCTCGGGAACTTGGGTACGATTGGGGAAGGTCACTTCGTGAGCACCCGCGCTCGCCCGGTCAAAGACCGGCCTTTACTAACCATGATATCTTATTTTGAAAACATTGTATGTTCTTATTCCGGTTATTAGCCTAGGTTACTATGTGATGCGCACAGCATACAAGTATAGACTGGGTCGCCTGAATTGGAACAAAACATTTCATGTTTGTTTGTTTGAGAAATGGTTTGATGGTGCTACCCGCAGGTAGGCTAAGACGTGGATTTGCCACCCTCGGGTGGGCTTAGAAAACATGATTTTGCCACTATCTAGTGGGCTCAAAACAAACATTTGATGAATTGTCCCAATCTAAGTAACTCAACCTCCACCCATAGGCATTCAAGGCAGTTATATCACATAAGCATTTAGCCTCATGGTAAGCATGCTATTCATGGCAACACTCACACGCATGCAAGGATGCTAAAGCATAAAACTCACCGAGTACTCCAAGCCAAAATAGAAGTTCGTTAGAAATTCATGCATGATCCTAGATACACAGAATTGCCTAATGCAACACATGCAAAGATGCAAACTATAGCAGGCTCGGCTATTCTAAACATGGCATATGGAATGCTACAGCTATCAAGTATTCAATTTGGAATTGAAATACAAATGCAGTTTGTATGATGCGCCGAGCCCGGTGCATGCAAAACAGATGAATGATGCAAACATGTCATTACATCAGTATGCTAATTGAAATATGCCCTATATCTAACCATCATAAGTGGTAAATAAAAGGGAGAAAGACGTGGGGTTGGAAGACATACATCACACTCACCCACACTTATTACAATTATGCCCTCGCATGAGGGTCCAATAAATAATACTGATCCGAATGAAAGAATAATACAATCAATAATACAGTCAATAATATACAAATTCCTAATTAATTAACAAATTAACTAAGAAAAATCAGAACTAGCATGCAAGCGTGGATCGCCTTGACTCGCTCGGATAATGAAATAATGCATGTTTGATTTGCTGCGTGAAATCCAGCGATGCTCAATTAGCCTCGCTTGCAATGTTTCTAAAATGCGTGCGACTCAAAAGTTCTTGATTCTTCATTTTGTCGCAACAGAGAGCAGAAAGGAGCATAGCAATGTATTTCACAAATATATGCATGCCTCGATCCTCGTGCCACCAATCACGCATATCGATGCATGATGGCCGAGGAGCCGAATTGCACAACTCAATATAGGATGAATGCATATGAATGCTACAACAAAACCTAACTCCACCATGGATAATCCCGTGGGTCAGTGACTTGGGAATTGAGACCCGTTCCTGCCGGAGTCTGAACGCGTTGCTTCGCGTTCTGCTAACTCCTATCCCGAACACGATGCAATATGCATGTTATGCATGAAATGCAGCTAATATGCAATCCTAACATACACAATGTCATGGAATGGCATACACGCTGCACGAGGTAATACACAAAGGGGCATACACAATGCTACGGATGAAATGGCATACGCAATGCAATAATGGGCTTACACCAACATGAGAGAGCCTCAGCCACACTCACATAGGAGGCCATCAGATGAAAAGAAGATACCTCGAAGTGTGCGCCCGCGGGTACGCAAACCGAAAACGGACCCTCAGGCACTGAAATGCCACTCTAATGAAACATGGCAAAGACATGGAATATGATATGAAAACATGCAAAAATCAGTGGCAAAATGAGGGGCAAAACAGCCCCGAAATGAGGCGAAATAATACCCGATGCATGAAATGATCCCGAAATGCGAAAATAAGTGCACGAAATGGCTTACAGCTATACAATACATGCATAATTGATACATGACATGAAAAGGAAGAAGCAAGGAAGCCCCAAAACTCACTTTTTACAGTTCGTAACATGGCCAAACAGCAATCACAAGTAGGGCTAAAATGGCATACAAAAATGGCTCCGCAAGGGAGGCTATGAAGCAAGTGGTAGATGCAAAGCCCAAAAAGAAAAATACCCTTCTACAACACTGAAGAGAGACTAAAAATATGAACATTTACAGTTTATAACAGGCCTCAAATCAGTATGCAAGCATGCTCAAAATGCAATGCAAGATTAAAGCCAACAAGAGGCTATAACATGAGGTATACAAAGCATTCCCCAAACAGCCAAAGACCCTTAATGAGATATGCCAAGAAGGTCAAAATATGGTCATTTTCAGTTCTGATCGTGGCCGAAAACAGAAGCTAGATAAGCCTAAAAAAAGCATGCAAAAATGGAGAGGAAAGAGGGGTATAATGGTAAGTGCCACATGGAAGCCCCCAACAGTGTTGAGCCCTTCTACAATGTTGTAGAGGGGCTCAAAATAAGCCAACTCACAGTTTATATCATGCTCAAAAAAAAATCACACATAGGCTAGAAATACCATGCAAAATAATGGCATACAAGAGGGTATTGAAGCAAGTACCAAATGGGGGGCTCAAACAGGGTTGAGCCCTTAAACAAACATGAAGAATGGCTCAAAAACTGACCCTTTCAGTTAGAGTCAGAGCCCAAAATAGCAAGAAAATAGGCTAGAAGAATGGTGCAAAAATGTGCTACAAAAGAGGGAGATTGAGACTTACCTTTGAAGACCACTTCTTTGCTACCTCTTGGACCAAGGAATGTTGCTTCCTAGCTGCTGGAAAGCTCCCCAAGCTGCTGGAAATGGAGTGGTGGTGGTGGTGCTTGGTAGTGATGGAGAAATGGTGCAAAATTTAGAGATTTTGAGAGGAAATGAGAGAGATATGTATCTATATGCTCAAACCAAGTTTTCCAACCCTCTAAACAAAGCTTGAGCTGCTGTTATGTAAGCAAGAATGGAGGAGAAAGGGAGGGAAAATGTGGAGGGAAATGGGATCAAGTTTCCCTCCTCTACAAAAGTCCCCCGAAGTCAGATATTTTGGGGGGAAAAGCTATACAGCTGTAAGGCACACATCCCAAGGAACATGGCCGGCCACCTATTTTTGTTGCAGGAGGCCGGCCGGCCGCCCCCTATGGTCGGCCGGCCAGCCAAGGGTCAAAAGGCTCAAGAAGATTTTCTGGCCGGCTGCCAGAGAAAGGTGTCCTCCCAGGTCTCCTCATCACAACCCTGTGGTTCAAAATTGGCAACTCTAAAACAGGAGAGAGAATAGGCCACTTTTATGAGGGGTTCAAAAGGTTCAATCTGAATTACTGGCCGGCCATAGACTTTTAGGGTCCTCCCATGTGTGTACAACACAAATATGTGGTTTGGGGTTGAAGAAAATGGCCCTAGGGTGGTCAACATTGGCTCGGAAGTGAGAAAAACGGGCGTCGGAGGGCGCCGGAGGAATATAACTGGTTGCTGAGACAATTGCTGGCCTCCCACCCTTCAGTGACCTTTCTGGTGATAAAACAGAGGTACCTGCCAAAAATGAACGAAAACCGATGCAAAACGAATGCTCGGGGGCCAAAACACGCAGTTCGG
The DNA here is from genome assembly GCA_025200525.1 of Camellia lanceoleosa. Classification (NCBI taxonomy): domain Eukaryota; kingdom Viridiplantae; phylum Streptophyta; class Magnoliopsida; order Ericales; family Theaceae; genus Camellia; species Camellia lanceoleosa. The sequence goes on along the minus strand of CM045760.1, from coordinate 73,325,934 downwards.
GGTCCCGAAAATAGGCTGTTGAGCACCGAAAGTGGCATTCGACCACAAAGTGGGTCTCTCAGACCTCAGTGTCCCTCAAAAGGGAGTAAATAAGATGTATGCCAAAAACCGGAGGAATCGGAGATGGTTAGACGGTTCCGAACCGAGGCACACGGCCTGACGGCTCCGAAAACCGGGAACCGGGCTCCGAAATGGGCAAAATGGCCTACGGCCATGAAATGTAGCCTACGGCCACTGAGAGATGGTCTATGGGACCTCTCCCTCCCTTCAGGAAAAGAAACAGAGAAAACCGAGTCTGGTTCACAAACCGAGACAAGGTACAGAAGAGGGTTCGGAAGTCCGGAGGCAGGGCTCACGGCCATGACTCTGAGACTTCTGAATGAGCACAATATGCAACATCACCGAGCGCTCAATCGGTGAAGTCTAAGTCTTAAGGTCTGTCAAAAATGGGGTGTCTACAGTTGCCCCTCTTTGACAGAACTCGAAAGTCACAAGTGACGGGAGTGAATGTCAAAGCCTAGAGACGACCCATTTTTGACAAGGCCGAAGACTTAGACAATCATACAAGATGAACAGAGATATGTGCCCGCAGGCAAAGAGGGCAAAATGCAAAGCGATATGCACGGAGCCAGATGTAACTTAATGATCATGCAAGTGCAGCAAGCTGTAATGAAGCAAGTATTCGCAAATAGATGCAATAGTTTTAAGCAAGAATGCAAAGCAACAACTACATTTCATGCAGTTAGGAATGCGGAGAATTATTCAATTCTCGTCGCGTCTCATACGGAGAAGATACGATACCTGCGCGATTCGTCTGGTCGCACCAGCCTCAAATGAACCGTACATATAATATCGTGCCTGCAAAAAAAGAGAAATTCAACAAGAACAATATGCTAACAACATATATTCAATGTAATTCCTGTGATTCCGAAAGTTTGACACACGCAGTGTCGGCGAGTGAATGCATCGCAATGCGAGAAAGGAACGTGCGTGACAACGCATGCTCGAGCACAGAGGTATGGTACACCAAGAAAACATGCATGACAATGCAAAATGCTCATGAGAATGCAAGTTATGTGCACGACAATGCAAAACGACCATAAATCAGGGTGCCCGTTTGTTGCGAAACAACGAGTAAGGAAACGCGCATTTCGGCGAAGGCGACTCGATCGCGGCCTCTGGTTCACCTCCTGGAGAGGTTACAACATGCTCAAAAAGGATACACTCTGATTTTGATGAGTAATGATGAGACACATGTTAGAAATTGCAACTGAAGTTTCGGCGGAGCAATTTCGCGCCAGAAAGTACACTTTTCTTGAACTTTTTCAGGTCCCGGGAACTCCAATCTTCCTCAAAATTTGCAGAGAGCTAGGTGAGCATGTGGGGGACATGGCCGGCCAGCTGTTTGCCCAAGAGGAGGCCACCGGCCAGTTTCCAAAAAGCAAATGGCCAGCCAACTAGAAAAGGTGGCCGGCCGGCCACCTGCCCAAAACAGTGCGTAGTTTGGTCTTTTCACCTCATTTTCTTTATATTCTCTCATCCATTCACTTTGAGCTTACACCAACAGCTGCGAAAACTTCTCCCCTTGCTTCCCAAACCATTTTCACCTTCAGATCTGCACTTTATACGCGCTTTTCAACCTCCCACGCAAGTTGTTTTCGCAAAAACATTCGATTTTAAGCACTTTGGACCGATTAAATTTTGATTTCGGGGCTTCTTTTCTCATTTTCACCACTTGAGGTAAGTTTGTCTCAATATTTTTGGAAGATTTTCTCAGGAGTTGACTTTTGTTGACTTTTCCATTTCCCGAGAGTTGACTTTTGTTGACTTTTTCCAATTTTTGCTCATTTTTGCTCCTTTTGCAGATTTTTCGAAATAGCGGGTAATTTCCCTCATGGTGGAGGTCCTCCAGGTGCCGAGGATGATTTCGATATCATGACGCTGCCCCCGAGGGTCCGACCCTTTATTCCCGAGAGATATGCCCTGTCGGCGCACATTCTTCCGCGGGCCATTTTTCGTCATTTTACTGACTTCAATGATCGGGCACCCAGAGATCTACTTCTGCGAGAGCCGGAGCATCACCTGTCTTACGAGGCACGAGAGGTATTTTACGTCATTTTCTGTATTTTTCGTGCATTTCATACCTTTGCCATGCTTGAACACATAGTTTAGCTTATAACATAGTACTTTGCTTGCATCCTGAACATGTGGCTTAAACACTTGAATTTCTGAACACTAGGCTTATCGATTGATTGTGAATGCACGGTACACACTAGTTAAGAATTGAACACACGGCTCAAACACTGATTTGTCGAACACACAGCCCGAATTTGAAGGTGAACACATAGCACACACTGACTAAGAGTAGAACACACAGTCCCAAACTCTGATTTTCTGAACACACAGTCCAAGTTGATGGTGAACACACGGTACACACTGATTGAGAGTAGAACACGCATTCCCAAACTCTGATTTTCTGAACACACAGTCCAAGTTGATGGTGAACACACAGCACACACTCTAATTGAGAGTAGAACACGCAGTCCCAAACTCTGATTTTCTGAACACATAGTCCAAGTTGATGGTGAACACACGGCACACACTGATTGAGAGTAGAACACGCAGTCCCAAACTCTAATTTTCTGAACACACAGTCCAAGTTGATGGTGAACACACAGCCCACACTGATTGAGAGTAGAACACACAGCCCTAACTCTGATTTTCTGAACACACAGTCCAAGTTGATGGTGAACACACAGCCCACTGATTGAGATTAGAACACGCAGTCCCAAACTCTGATTTTCTAAACACACAGCCCAGACAGTTTAACACGCAGCCTCAATCGATTAAGATTTGAACACGCATTTCAAAACACCGATTTCAACACACCCGGACATTTGAGATGAACACGCACCATATTTTGATTTTCAACACACACCAAGAACATCGATTTTCGACACACCCGCACATTTGAGATGAACACGCAGCCCATATTTTGATTTTCTGAACACACAGTCCAAGAACACTGATTTTCTGAACACACAGCCCAGACATTTGAGATGAACACGCAGCCCATATTTTGATTTTCTGAACACACAGTCCAAGAACACTGATTTTCTGAACACACAGCCCAGACATTTGAGATGAACACGCAGCCCATATTTTGATTTTCTGAACACACAGTGCATTTACTTGCGTTTGCAGACGGCTCATTCATTTCATTTGCACACAGCTTATTCATTTCATTTGCACACGGCTTATTCATTTCATACTGACACATGCATTCATTCTGAATGCAGGTTGGCTCTCGTACCGTGCGAGGATACGGCTCCACTGCTGCGAGAGAGTGGTATACCGAGCCTCCGGAGGCTGTCCGGGATTTGGTTGATTTAGCAGGGTTCGGGGCCTTCTGCATGGGGTTATCACATTGTCCTGCCAGTAGGACACTGTTAGCCGCTTTGGTGGAGAGATGGTGGGACACCACCAATTACTTCCATTTTTCCACCACCGGGGATTTGACCATGACCCCGCTAGATTTTGCCGTACTTACCGGTTTGGACATAGGAGGTTGGCCCATTCCTTATGACTAGGATATGGGCGAATGGGAGGCCACTTGGGTACATCTGTTGGGGGCCCGCCCGCCTGTGGACAGAGCTTCTGGGAGAGTCCGGTACACCTGGTTCTCTTCTCGTTTTTGGAGGGCGGAGATGGAGCCCAAGTCTCCTGAGGAGATTAAGCAGTACGCCCGCGGTTTCCTTATGTTCCTCTTTGTCACCACTCTGTTTGCTGATAGGGGAAACATTGTCGGGTTGTATCTTTTGAGTGCCCTAGTGGACCTATCACAGTCGGTCCGGACGATCGGGTGGCGCCACTGCTACCCTCTATTGCTATATGAGCTGCCTCCAAGGGCGGGAGACTTACTCGGCGACTATTGGAGAGCCTGGGAGGTACGTCCTGTCCTCTCGATTTACATTTCTGCTCCTCATTACTTGTTCATTGCACACACGGCGCACTTTACATTCTCAGATTTTGCCCTCAAGACTTTGTATTTACATTCCGATCGCTTTCACTATGGGTCTACGTATATTTTCCGACGTTAGCCCCAGAGATGGAGGTGGCAGGGGCCCTTATGACCCCGTTTTCATTGGTATTCGAGGGCCAAGACAATCGAGACCTCGAGAGACTCTTCTACTGCGACAAGATTTTGACCTCGTCGGACGACAGAGGTATTTCAGAACTCTCAGTTCTCTTCCATTTTCATCTTTGATTTGCCCTGTATATTCCCGATTTCTGATTGATTTATGCACTGGTTATCCGCAGATTACGTGGCAGCCCTGGGCGATCTTGGGCGATGGTCTCCGATTTCAGTATCCCGGAGGATCGGGTAACTCCCAGTACAGGTTCCTGCTTGAAGGACCGGTTGGTAGAGCATGGTTTCTGGGGGAACGCTTTCTGCGTCAGGTGTGGGGGTACAATTCTCAAGACCCTCCTGCCACACCTCCAGCCACTATGCGGACTGCTGATAGGCTCTCTACCTAGGAGGTCATTAGTGCTATGCAGGGCACCGATGCTTTGCTACACCTTACGGACGGGGACTACGCCACTTATCGTCACACATATCTGATGCCTCCCTTGACGGGAGTGCGTGCTCCGCCACTGAGGCCTGCTGATGTACCATCTTCGAGTTGGGCTCGTGCTACGGATATCTCCTCTTCTAGCAGGGCTGGTACATCTCGAGGTAGGGATGGGTTGATTCCCCCGATCCCTCCGACTCTCATCATCCTGGGTGGCCAGATATGCCGACTGAGTTGACGAGTTGGCGATTTGGGACTCCTTACCAGGTCTCATTGAGCCTTCTTCTCGACCACGATATGTCGAGATCTGATTCACCTGGTATGTTTCTGACTTTGATTTATCAGTCAGATACTTGGACATTCATTCCCTCACTGATAGTTTTTGCATTTGTATCTGTAGCCTCCAGTTGAGTACGTGGACGAGATGCTTGGATTGCTGGCCACTTTTGAGGGCATGATCCTACGGAGGGAGGCACAGATGGCCATTATGGGCGTGCAGATACTGTCCATCTTTCCTGTATTTAGCATATTTCTGATGACATGCTGGTTTTGAACATTCTGCTATATTGATAGGCTGTGTAGAGCACATCTGACACACACCCCACTCGCATTTGTACTTGCATCTGCTTTTCATATTTGAACTGATGTATTGAACTCTTCACTTTCAGATGCCTCCTGTATATGCACCGCCGCGGGCTGGGCCACCCGGGCCTTCTCAGAGAGGTCGAGGTGCTGGCCCATCTGGGCCCTTTCGAGAAGCTGGGCCATCTAGGCCTTCTCAGGGAGCAGGGCCCTCTAGGCCTTTCCGAGGAGCTCGAGGAGCAGGGTCGTCTCGTAGACGTAGGGCACATGTTATAGAGGCAGAGCCTGATGAGGAGGAGGAGGAGGTCGCAGATCGTGAGTCAGAGACATCTGCTGAGGATGGGGGCTCCGGCCTTGGTTCTGGGAGTGGAGGCGAGGCTGAGGGGGATCCTGAGGATAACAGCTCCGACCCGGATGGTGATGATGGTGCAGAGGTTATCCCGCAGAAAAGGATGAGGGGGCCCCCTCATTCCCACTCCCGAGGATATTGATGCTATTTCCTGCTTTATTTTACTTTTTGCTAGTAGTTTGTAGCACTTTGCATATTGTTAGGCAGTTTTATTTTCTATAAAACTTGTACCTTTGTTTTGTTGTAAAACATGATGGAATAAAACAGCTTCTGAAAAGGTGTTTGTATTTGAAACTCTTAGCATCGCATCGCATCATTTTGCACAAAAATGGAATTGAATGGGAATGTGCCTTGTGTATTTACCGGATCAGGTAATGAACCGACGCAACAAATCAAACAACTCGACTCACTAAGAAATAACAGAATCTTAGCAAGTTTACAACTCGATAAGCAAAATACAACAATGTTAACGACTCGATAAACAAGATTTAACAAAATTGCGTAAACAAAAAGTAACAACTCAAAACACAAAATGCGACAGCTCGACAAAACTTACAACTCGATAAAAAAAAGCAACAACTCGATCAGCAAAATACAACAAACCGTACTTCGGACGGACGATCTAGATGATGGAACGCATCCGAAACTGAGAGAAATGGAGGCCTTCGACATCCCCGATGCACAGAAATGCCTCAAACTTCCTTCCGGAGGGCAAAACAGGACCAATGCATGGCCGGCCACATTTTGCATCTGGGGATTGAAAGGTGGCCGGCCGGCCAGTTTTTAAAACAAAGATGGCCGGCCTGCTAGAATAAGTGGCCGGCCGGCCACCTTTCTTGCAACTCCTAGAATTCTGACACTTGTCCTCGAATAGTGTTTTACCCCCTATAAAGCTCCAACTTTGGAACTCTTTCATTTCATCACTGCTTTGCACAAAAATGGAGGCATTTCTCGTAGAAAATTTCACATCTTGGATCTCTTCTTTAGATGGCTCGAAAAAGTTGAACTTCCGAGGTTTCGGCTTGAATGCACTATTCACGTTGGGCTGGACTTCACTGCATCTTCCTTTCCTCCATGCCGTGGTGAGATTTTGGAACCCAGTGACGCACGTCTTCAGCTTCGGAGGGCAAGAGGTATGTCCCACTTTTGAAGATTTTCAAGTTTTGATAGAATCCAAGCGAGGTGAGGAAATCTTGCCCCAACTCAATTTTGGCTATGCCCAAACCTTAGGGCGGATGTGCGGACTCAACGCACATGATGCTCGATCCCTGATTTGTAACGGAATGTTGGATATCCCAAGCCTGATTTACCGGTTCTCCGATGCTGGTGACCGCAGCGACCATCATTGGCAAGGCTTCCGGCGACACGCCCTCTGTTTATGCATGTTATCTCATTTTCTATTTGCCTCGAGCTTTGGAGGATCCAGCGTCCGTCTAATTGAAGTGGCCCAAGGCTTGAAAGAAGGAAAGAGTTGCATCGCCATGACATTGGCTATGTTATCCCAGATAGGCAACCCAAGAGGGGGGGTGAATTGGGTTATTAAAAATTTCACAGTATTAATATTAACACAATATTCAAAATTTGAATAAATAAAACAAACAGAATAATAATTATCAATATAAATGTAAGAGAGATAGAGAGAGAGAAAATCAAACACCGCAATTTATAGTGGTTAAGACGCATGCCACGCCCACTCCCAAGGAACCTCCTTGAGAATTTCTTTACTATCAATTGGATAATTACACCACCAAGCTTGTGGATTTGGCACAGGACTTACTCTTATCTATTGAGCCTCACTCAACAATAAAAGCCTTACTCTTACAGAATCTCTCTAAAAATTAGGAATAAGAATAAGGGTAATTTAAACCCTCTTTTACAACAATTCTCTCACAAAGAGTAGATATGAAAGCGTAAGAACAAATGCTAGATTTAGATCTGAAAGTGAAAGAGCAGAATACTCAAAATTTTGGAGCTCACAGAAAAATTTTTCTCTTCAAGTTCTTGGTTCTTCTCCACATCCAACACTTCTATTTATACACAAAAATATACCCGTTGGACGCTCCTTGCTGACGTCATGGCTTACATCAGTGCGCTCCTGACGTCATGGCTTACATAAGCACTCTCCTGATGTCATGGCTTACATAAGCAGGCTCTTGATGTCATCGCTTACATAAGCACACTCCTTAATTTTAAATAGTCAGCAAATGATAAAAATAAAAATAAAACTGATTTTTTTTTTCTTTTTGTTTTGTCAAACATGGAGCCACCGTTTTTGTAGACAATTTAATACAAAGTTCACAACTTTCAAAAACTTAAATGATTTGCTCCATCTTGTTTATAAGATATATATATATACATATATATAACTCCATCTTTTCTTTTTGTTTGATTATAATATGATGTAATCAATGTAGTGTAGTGTGATATGATATAATCAATGTAATGTAAAAAATTTAATAGCGCACGTGATGTATTCTGCATATAACGTTATATATGTTACGATCAAATATTTGCATACGTAAAAAATCTCTTTAAATAATATTTATGATGGATCTGAAAATATATGCCCTCTTTAAAATATTGTACAAGTTGTAGAGATTTTAAACTAAATATATTTTACCACTCCATATTAATTTTGTCAAAACAAGACAACCCATAAATATCAAATTTGTCAAAATAATACAACCAATCAATCATTTTTATCAAAATTATATAACTAATTGATTTGTCAAAAGATGAATAGTAATTAACCCTATTTTTCAAAAAGTGAATAGTAAATCTTTTGAAAATATTTTTATTTAAATAATATTTAACAAATATATATTTTGAACTAATCGTTTTGTCAAAAGATGAATAGTAATTAACCCTATTTTTCAAAAAGTGAATAGTAAAGCTTTTGAAAATATTTTTATTTAAATAATATTTAACAAATATATATATATTTTAAAAATATAATATTTTGTGTCAAATAATATGTATATTAAATAATATATTTTAGACATCATCAAAATTAAATAATATGATTAACAATCTCCCCCTTTTTGATGATGGCAATATGTGTATGGATTTGACACAAAATAAAATTGACAAAAATATTTGACAACTCTGCAACTTATAATTTTGATAATTTTGATAACCCTCCAACATATAATTTTTGATAATTTTGATAACCCTGCAACATATAATTTTTAAAATCATATTTTTTCTCCCCCTTTGACATCATCAAAATAAAAATGAAGAGAAGAAACAAACACATTTGAGACAATAATTTGAGCGGCCAAAAATAAAATAGTGGGCCGTCTGTCTTGTCGGAATCAATGTGGGGATTGTGGAGCATCTCAAGCGCAGGAAATATGGACAAACAAAAGATTTGAGCAGATATATCAGATATGCATCGAGTAATGGAGCAATGGAGTGTATAAAAAGTGATACAGATCAGAGGCAAAGATACAAAATCATCAAGTGTTTTGAGAGAAAAATTTGTTGTAGCTTCGTTTGTAATCATGTCATTCCTTACCTTGTCGATCAATGAGTCGGACCTGCATGAAGTGCCTGTAATGCAGGCGAATGAGAGAGTACAGATGACACAGGCACATACTATGCCTGTAAATGAGGGTTCGAGTGATATTAGCAATCGAAATGATTTCGATGCTATTAATAACACTATGGCTCTTAGTACACAAGCCATGACTGCAGTTACCAATATGGCGCGACGATTACAAGTAAGAGTACAAGAAAATCAGCAATGGAGAGATGAGGTGTGCTTGTTAAAACAACAAGTAGTTAATATGGCTAAGGAGAAGAAAGAGCTAAAAAGGAAAAATGCACAGTTGGAGAATGCAGTGCATTATTATGCAACGGTGATAATGCCAAGACTCACAGAAATTGAAAATAGAGAGAGGCATGTAAAAGAGGCTCATGAAAAATTGTTGAGAGAAGTGAAAAAGAAAAAATCCGTGAAGCCTTCTGAAAATTTACATGTAATCGAGTAATATTTTCTTTTTCTGAAATAAAATTTCGAGCATTTCTTCCTTATTTATTTATTTATTTATTTGATTTTTGTTATAATTTTTATTTTTATTTTTATTTATTTATTTATTAATTTTTTTTTTAAATTCTGTATTCACACAAAAAAAATTATATTATTTGTTGGTGCAGATAAGAAGTATGGCAGATAAGAAAAAAAATGTATATATACTCCCCCTAAAATTATGCACAGAGTCTCCCCCTGAATTAATGCACTAGAAATTACATAAAATTGAAGAAATAAATTACCAATCTATGACACCAAAGGCCCTTAAGATCTGGCCATAAACAACTACACCAAGTGCACTAGCATAAAAGGAGAAAATAAAAATAAAAACAAATACTTCAATCAAGGTAGAAGCATCCAATATTAAATCTAAGAGAATTTGGAGCACATATAACAAGTAAAAAAATACAACACAGTGCAACAATAATTTTATCATGTTGATCGGTGAGGACCTTGATGCTCGGAAGAAATGGAGAAGAGTGGATAGATCGGTGGTGAATTTTTGTAGATCGGCAATGGATCTTGATGGATCAGTCACGGATCTTGGTGGATTGGTGATGGAGCTTGATGGATCGGATGGTGATGCAGAATTTTTTTTTTTTGGTAGAACAGTGATGGGGTTTCGGAATATTGGTGAGCGATTTGGGTGGATGGTGATAGTGATGAAAGTGATTTTGTGGATGGTAGAGATGATTGTAGATGATGGTGATTATGGAGATGAAGTCGGCTGAGGAGGAAGGAGAGAGTGAGAAGCCGAGAGAAAGTGAAAGTAAAGGAGAGAGGGGTGAGAAGATAGAGAGAAAGGGAGAGAGAGAAATTATATATATAAATATATGTATATTATTATTGTTATTATTTTTTATAATAATTATTATTATTACAATATTTATTTTATTAAAATATTTTTTAATATAAACATTATATGGGAGTATTCATCATACCAAGTTCTGTTCTAATATAACAAAATTGTTCTTCATTTAGAGGCTTGGTAAATATGTCAGCTAATTGACAATTTGTAGGCACAAATTCGAGTTCAATGTCACCTTTGAGTACATGATCTCTTAGAAAATGATGCCTTATTTCAATGTGTTTAGTGCGTGAGTGCTGAATAGGATTTTTTGAAAGATTAATGGCACTTGTGTTGTCACATTTTATAGGAATTTTGTCATAGTGAAGTCCAAAATCTTGAAGTTGTTGTTTCATCCAAAGCAATTGTGCACAACACCCAGCGGCGGCAATGTATTCTGCTTCAGCAGTTGACAGAGCCACTGAGTTTTGTTTTTTGCAAAACCAAGAAGTGAGTGAGTGTCCAAGAAAATGACAAGTGCCACTAGTGCTTTTTCGGTCAAGTCTACATCCCGCAAAGTCGGCATCTGAGTAACCAAAAAGTTCAAAGGTGGTTCCCTTAGGATACCATAATCCCAAATTTTGAGTGCCAACAAGATATCTGAAAATACGTTTGACTGCGGTGATATGTGACTCTTTCGGTGCAGATTGAAAACGTGCACACATACAAACACTAAACATTATGTCGGGCCTACTTGCAGTAAGATAGAGTAAAGAACCAATCATACCTCGATATTTCTTTTCATCTACAGGTTTACCTTGCTCATCTTTGTCGATTTTTATCGATGTGCTCATTGGAGTTGCTGCCGGCTTTGATAATTCCATTTCAAATCTTTTGAGTAGATCTTTGATATATTTCGTTTGATTTAAATGTATTCCATCATTAGTTTGTTTAATTTGTAGACCAAGGAAGTAATTTAATTCTCCCATCATACTCATTTCAAACTCACCCTGCATGTCTTTAGCAAACTCTTTGCACAAATTTTCATTAGTAGCACCAAAAATGATATCATCAACATAAATTTGAACAATTAGCATATCTTCATTTTTTATTTTTATAAAAAGTGTTGTATCAATTTTTCCTCTACAAAAACCTTTGTCAAGTAGAAAATTACTCAATCTTTCATACCATGCTCTAGGAGCTTGTTTCAAGCCATATAAAGCTTTTGAAAGTTTGAAAACATGATCCGGGTATTTATGATTTTCAAAACCGGGAGGTTGTTCAACATAGACTTCCTCCGAAATATACCCATTTAAAAAAGCACTTTTAACATCCATTTGATATAATTTAAAATCTTTAAAACATGCAAAAGCAAGTAACATTCTAATAGCTTCAAGTCTAGCAAGTGCAAAAGTTTCATCAAAATCAATTCCCTCTTCTTGATTATAGCCTTGAGCTACTAATCTAGCTTTATTTCTAGTAACAACTCCAGATTAAGTCCATTTTATTTGAAAAACCCATTTTGTACCAATAACAGGATGATCCTTAGGTCGAGGGTCAAAAACCAAACTTCATTTCTTTCAAATTGATTTAATTCTTCTTGCATTGCTAAAATCCGGTTTTCATCATTTTGACTTCTAAAAATGATTTTGGTTCAATTTGTGAAACAAATGCTAAGTTACCACAAATATTTCTAATAGAGGAACGAGTTTTTATACCTTCCGCCGCATCACCTATGATGAGGTCTTTGGGGTGGCCATGAGCATACTTCCATTCTTTTGGTAGATTTGAGTCACTTTCTGGAAGAGCATATATTTCTTGAAGTTTCTCCATTGTCATTTCTTCTTCTTGTTTGCGTAATGGATTTTCTTCATTTTCCTTTTTGTAAATGCTCTCCATGCTTGGTTGATTTTCTACAATATCATTACTCACAAGATTCTTGGAAATAATATCGTTAGATTCATCAAAAACAACATGCACAGATTCTTCAACAAGTAGAGTTCTTTTATTGAATACTCTATAAGCTTTACTAGACATAGAATAACCAAGAAATATAGCCTCATCCGATTTAGCATCAAATTTTCCTAAGTTATCTTTATTGTTATTTAATACAAAGCATTTACAACCAAAAGCACGCAAGTGACTAATATTAGGTTTTCTTCCTTTCCAAAGTTCATAAGGGGTTTTCTTAAGAATAGGTCTAATCATGGCACGGTTTATAACATAGCATGCAGTGTTAACAGCTTCCGCCCAAAAATATTTAGGTAAATTATTTTCACAAAGCATAGTACGAGCCATTTCTTCAAGAGTTCTATTTTTTCTTTCAACCACACCGTTTTGCTGAGGAGTCCTAGGGGCTGAGAAATTATAACATAATAAAATCATCATTTTCAAATTCTCTACCATGGTCACTTCTAATACTACAAATATTAAGATTTTTCTCATTTTGAATTCTTTTACAAAGTTTTGAGAAATTATAAAAAGCTTCATTTTTGTGTGCTAAAAATAATACCCATGTATATCTAGTATAATCATCAACACAAACAAGGGCATAAGATTTTCCTCCTAAACTTAATGTTCTAGATGGTCCGAATAGATCAATATGCAAGAGTTGAAGTGGTCTAGTAGTTGAAACAATATTTTTGGATTTAAAAGAAATTCTAGTTTGTTTTCCAAATTGACATGCATCACAAAGTTTATCTTTTTCAAAAACAATTTTTGGTAATCCTATGACTAACTCATTTTTTGAAAGTTTGGAAATTAAATCAAAATGTGCATGTCCTAATCTTCTATGCCAAAGCCAACCATTATCATTTATAGCAGATAAACATTTAATATTAGAATGAGAAGACAAATCGTGCAAATCAAACACATATACATTCTCATGTCTATAACCTATAAATAAAGTTTTATTTTCTAGAGTGTTTTCAATAGTGCAATGCGTTTTCTCAAAAATAACTCTATAACCTTTATCACATAATTGACTAATACTAAGCAAGTTATGTTTTAAACCTTCAACAAGTAAAACATTTTCAATAATAGGAGAAGGATTTTTACCAATACTTCCTACCCCAATGATTTTACCCTTGCTATTGTCGCCAAAAGTCACATATCCCCCATCCTTTGGTTGGAGTGTGGCGAACATAGCTTTATTTCCAGTCATGTGCCTCGAACATGCAATCGTCGAGATACCATCTATCGTTCTTGGATTTTGTCTTGAAGCATACCTACAAAATTTGATTTCTCTATTGGTACCCATTTTTCTTGGGTCCATAAAAGTTAGAATTTGACACTCTTGAGATATCCTTAGGGACCCACATCTTTTTTATTTTAGCAAAAGGATTTCTTTTAATAGGACATGAAGGTGAAATATGACCTTTTGTTCCACAAAAATGACATGTGAGATGAGAGTGATTAGAAGATGCATATACAAAGCCATTTTTTGCAGTTTTTACTTTTGAAAAAGGTTTATATCCAATTCCGGCTCTACCAAAAGTGCGGTTTTGATTTTTAAGAATTTTATCTAAAGTCTCTCTACCTTGAGTGAACTTTGAAAGAGTAGTTTTCAAGTCTTCAATATTTTCTTTCAAAATAATTTGCTCATTTTTTAAAGACTCGTTTTCTTTTTGCAATACAACTAAATGTTTTTCAGAAATTGAAGACTCTTTTTGAGTTAAAATCTCATTTTCCTTTTTCATTTTCGTGGCTTCATTTTCTAAAACATTTATCTTGGAAGTCAATGATTCATTTTCTTTTGATAAGCTTGAAATTACTTTCTTTTGACAATTATTTTTCAAACTAAGTTTCTTAAATTCAACATGTAATTCATCAAAAGCTAATTGTAATTCATCAAATGTAAAAGATTCATCATTTACCTCATTTTCATTTCCAAGTGCCATTAAACATAGATTAGCAACCTCGTTTTTGCAAACTTCGGTTCGTGTCGCTTTCATCACTATCTTCTCCCATGCCGCAATCATAGCTTTCTTCTTGTCCTTCTTGAATTTTTTCTTAAGTTCGACATTACGATTTGTAGTGTCCAGTTTGTTGCATTCAGAAAGGTGTTACTTGATTTTTTGTGATTTTCTCCTCTTTGAAAATCCCTCGTTGTTGAAGTCTTTTAGAAGAAATTTCAGACGCCTTTGTTTCTTTTTCACAAACCTTTGGAACTTTCTAGTGATGAATGCCATTTCCTCATCCTCATCTGAATCATCTTCCTCTTGATGTTTCGAAGTGGATTTGAAGGCTATTCATTTCTTCTTGTTGTTGTCCTCCTCTACTTTTCCTTCTTGCATTATGAGCTCATGAGTTAAGAGAGATCCCATTAACTCATCTAGACTTAGCTTTGATAAGTCCTTGGCTTCGGTAATGGCAATGACTTTTGTCTCCCAACTTTTTGGCAATGACCTAAGCACTTTTCTTACAATTTCAGCATTAGTATATATTTTGCCAAGAGAAGTTAAACCATTAATAATATCAGTAAAACGAGTAAACATTTGAGGAATAGTTTCATCAGGCTTCATTCTAAAAAGTTCATAATTATGGACTAGCAAACTGACTCTAGATTCTTTAACTTGTTCGGTTCCCTCATGAGTTACTATAAGCTTGTCCCAAATTTCTTTTGCGGTTTTACAAGTGGAAATTCTATTGAACTCGTTGGCATCTAAGGCGCAGTACAACATGTTTGTAGCTTTGACATTAATTTGGGCCAGTTTAGTATCTGATTCATCCCACTCATCTTGTGTTTTGGTACCCCACGTCCATCTACAGTTTTGGTAGGAATTTTTGGACCATTGCAAATAATTTTCCAACATTCATAATCATTAGATTGAATATGTATGGTCATCCTAGTTTTCCAATAGCTAAAATTTGTGCCGCTAAATAGAGGTGGCCTATTAGATGCTTGTCCCTCGGGTAAGGAATAACTAGGGGTTGCCATGATCTACTCTAAGACGGTTAAGTCACAGAAACTAGAGTCTAGGCTCTGATACCAATTGTTATCCCAGATAGGCAACCCAAGAGGGGGGGTGAATTGGGTTATTAAAAATTTCACAGTATTAATATTAACACAATATTAAAAATTTGAATAAAAAAAACAAAATGTAATAATAATTATCAATATAAATGTAAGAGAGATAGAGAGAGAGAAAATCAAACACCGCAATTTATAGTGGTTCGGCACGCCGGCCTACGTCCACTCCCCAAGGAACCTCCTTGAGAATTTCTTTACTATCAATTGGATAATTACACCACCAAGCTTGTGGATTTGGCACAGGACTTACTCTTATCTATTGAGCCTCACTCAACAATAAAAGCCTTACTCTTACAGAATCTCTCTAAAAAATTAGGAATAAGAATAAGGGTAATTTAAACCCTCTTTTACAACAATTCTCTCACAAAGAGTAGATATGAAAGTGTAAGAACAAATGCTAGATTTAGATCTGAAAGTGAAAGAGCAGAATACTCAGAATTTTGGAGCTCACAGAAAAATTTTTCTCTTCAAGTTCTTGGTTCTTCTCCACATCCAACACTTCTATTTATACACAAAAATATACCCGTTGGACGCTCCTTGCTGACGTCATGGCTTACATCAGCACGCTCCTGACGTCATGGCTTACATAAGCACTCTCCTGATGTCATGGCTTACATAAGCAGGCTCTTGATGTCATCGCTTACATAAGCACACTCCTTAATTTTAAATAGTCAGCAAATGATAAAAATAAAAATAAAACTGATTTTTTTTTTCTTTTTGTTTTGTCAAACATGGAGCCACCGTTTTTGTAGACAATTTAATACAAAGTTCACAACTTTCAAAAACTTAAATGATTTGCTCCATCTTGTTTATAAGATATATATATATATATACATATATATAACTCCATCTTTTCTTTTTGTTTGATTATAATATGATGTAATCAATGTAGTGTAGTGTGATATGATATAATCAATGTAATGTAAAAAATTTAATAGCGCACGTGATGTATTCTGCATATAACATTATATATGTTCTGATCAAATATTTGCATACACAGAAAAATCTCTTTAAATAATATTTATGATGGATCTGAAAATATATGCCCTCTTTAAAATATTGTACAAGTTGTAGAGATTTTAAACTAAATATATTTTACCACTCCATATTAATTTTGTTAAAACAAGACAACCCATAAATATCAAATTTGTCAAAATAATACAACCAATCAATCATTTTTATCAAAATTATATAACTAATTGATTTGTCAAAAGATGAATAGTAATTAACCCTATTTTTCAAAAAGTGAATAGTAAATCTTTTGAAAATATTTTTATTTAAATAATATTTAACAAATATATATTTTGAACTAATCGTTTTGTCAAAAGATGAATAGTAATTAACCCTATTTTTCAAAAAGTGAATAGTAAAGCTTTTGAAAATATTTTTATTTAAATAATATTTAACAAATATATATATATTTTAAAAAGATAATATTTTGTGTCAAATAATATGTATATTAAATAATATATTTTAGACATCATCAAAATTAAATAATATGATTAACAGGCTGAGACACTGATGGGCTTGGATGGTTTCTACTGTCGGGAGACAATCAGGTTCGCAGGGAGCCCATTACTGCTGCAGGTAATGTTTCCCACCCGATCTCACATATGTATTTGCTCACATCGCTCGGCCCTCGGGCTCGGTTTTTCTCACAAAACCCTCATCTTACTTTTCTCTCATCGTACATCTCTCTATTCTTTATTCTCTCATTTTTCATCCCTCCCCAGGTATGGTTGATGGATAAATTGCAAGTTGTGGACTCTTGCCCTGCTTACTCAGCCCGCGGCTATTTCTTTCGACAACGCCTAGTCAACGCCCTTGATGAGGGATGGTGGTTTGAATGGATGTGCAATTTGTCGGCAGATCGCATTGCGTGGCGCTGCCCTTGGCTCAATCTCCCGGCAATGAGCTACAGCATGTCTCGGCAGGTCGGGATTCGATTGATCGGCTTGACTCACTGCGTATTCTATTTCCCATTCCGTATTCTGCGCCAGTTTGGCCATGATCAGACTTGCCCACCAGAGGGGATAGAGTATCCGGCTACATTCCCGGTTCGAGGCGCACAGCTAGCTCGGCAGGCCGCAGCATGGGGAAATAGAGAGCTCCTGGCCCCTGCTCCCACTTTTAGTTGCACTTTGTCTGACGAGTGCTGGGATTGGCTCAACGAAGAAGCACAGGTTGGGCCTAGGTTGGCATCAGAGGCTTCAACTAGCTCTGGCAGGGGGCGCAGGGACACTTGACTTGACTATGCCCCGAATTTATTGCTTTACTAGTACTTTCAAGTTTTCTTCATGAGTGTAATAAAAAGCAACTTCAATTGTATACAAGAGCAAGAGAACTCTGTTTTGAAATCAATGAAATTGAAGGTTGTGGTACTGAAAATTCTCCACTTTGGTCCAAAAATGGTCTTAGTTGTAAAAAGATTAATTTTGAGCAAAGTCAACTTTTATTAAAACTTTTCAAAACTATTTTCGATATGGATCAGAACTGGACACGCCTGAGATCTATCACTGAGATGCACAACCCCGGATCCTAGCAACTGGAAAGTTGCCCCTAGTCTGAATAGTACCGCGGCACTGTGTGGCAACGGAAAGTTGCCCCTAGTCTAGATGGTGCCGCAACACTTCATTGCAACGGAAAGTTGCCCCTAGTCTGAATAGCACTGTACCGGAGATCATGATAAATGCTGATGAATAGAGATGACTGAGATGATCAAATGGACAAAGTTGATCGGGGAAAAGATTGTGGCTGAACTTCAGGATGAAGCTGCCTATGTATCCCAAAGATGGGAATCAAGCCTTACGTAGTTCAGGCTCAGGTTCGCTCGGGTATTTTTACTCTCCTTTTGCGCTCTAACTTTTGCCAAGGCTGCCCTTTGCGGGTTTTCAACCTTGCAAGCTCAGTTTTTATAATTTCAAATTTTCTATGCTCTGAGTTTTGCCTAGGTCGCCCTTTCGGGTTTTCGGCCTAGCGAGCCTCTCAGGGGTAGTATTTCTTCAACTTGTCCATGTTGATCAGTTGAGAAAACTCTAAGCCATCTAGATCCATCAGAACCACAGCTCCACTAGACCAGATTGACTTGATAATGTAGGGACCAATCCAATTGGGTCTGAACTTGCCCCTTGGGTCGTGGATGGGGGCTCGGTTGTCTTTGAGTACCAAATCTCCTTCTTTCAAATTCCTGGACTTAACCTTCTTGTTAAAAGCCCGGGCGATTCTGCGTTGATAACTTTGGACGTGGTACAGTGCCTTCAGCCTTCTTTCATCGAAAAGCATGAGTTCCTCAAATCTGCTTTGCTGCCAATCCGCTTCGGCTATCTGGCACTCAGCCAATACTCGTAATGACAGGACCTCAATCTCAATAGGTAGAACGGCCTCCATCCCATAAACCAATGAGTATGGAGTCGCCCCAGTAGAAGTTCTGATTAAAGTCCTGTAGCCCCACAAAGCAAATGACAGCTTATCTGGCCAGTCCCAGTAGGTTTCCACCATCTTCTGTAGTATGCGCTTGATATTCTTGTTGGCGGCCTCAATTGCTCCATTAGTTTGCGGCCGGTAGGTAGATGACTTATGAAAAGCCACATTGTATTTCTCCAACAAATCAATCACCTCCTTCTTGAAGTGGGAACCATTGTCTGAAACGATTTCATTTGGGACCCCGTAGCGACAGATAATGTTGTTTCTGATAAATTTTGCGACATGCGAAGCCTTCAACACCGCATAAGATTGGGCCTCGACCCACTTTGTGAAATAATCTATCGCTACCAAGATGAACTCATGCCCATTCGACCCCTTCGGCGTGACAACTCCGATTACATCAATTCCCTAGACTGAAAATGGCCATGGCGAAGTCATGTTATGACTTTTGGCGGAATGTTCATGCGATTTGCATGAATCTGACATTTGTGACATCGCCGGACGAAACCAATACAATCCTCCTCCATGGTGGACCAGTAATAACCCTGTCTGAGGATCTTTTGTGCCAACATTACCCCATTCATGTGTGCACCACATTCTCCCCCGTGGATGGCTTCCATCAGACGCTTTGACTCTTCGGCATCAACGCACAATTTATGCATTCCCAAATGACCCTGTTTATACAGTTTATTCTCGCAGATGATGAACTGAACTGCCATTCTCCTGATTGCCCTTTTGTCTTTGGCATTTACCCCTGGCGGGTATGTTTCTTTCTCCAAGAAGTTCCAGATGTCGTAATACCAGGGGTGTTCGTCCTGAACTTCATCTATGGCTGCAATCGACTCATAGGCAGGTGCAAATTTCTGGTCAATGATGATTGGACACATTTGGACTCCACACGGGATGTCTATCATAGAAGATAGAGTTGCTAAAGAATCTGCGAACCTATTGTTCTCTCTTAGTAGAAGAGTAAAACTTAGCTTCTCAAACCGAGGAATCAGCAAATCCAAGGTTTGGTGATACATTATCTTTTCCTCTTTCACTTTCCAGTCTCCTTTAGCTTGAGACACAACAAGGTTCGAATCCCCAATGACGTCCAACCGTCTTGCCCCTAGTTCTAGGGCCGCTTCTAGACCAGCGATACACGCCTCGTATTCTGCTTCATTGTTCAAGACTTTGAATCGGAGTTTGAAGGCTAGAGGGATACGGGAATTGCCGGGTGCTATTAGCAACACTCCTATCCCATACCCATGTTGATTTGACGCTCCGTCAAAGTACATCGTCCAAGTTTCATCGTCGATATGCAGAATTGATTCATCCGGGAACAGGTACTCAACTGCTTCATCCCCCTCAACCGGATGGTCGGCAAGGAACTCTACCACTGCTCTTCCTTTCACTGACTTGCGTGTCACATACGTGAGATCAAATTCAGAGAGCAACAGCAACCAACGAGCTAGCCTACCCGTAAGCGCTGGTTTCCCGAAGAGATATTTGATGGGATCAAGTCATGAAACCAACATTACAGAGTGAGCTAACAGGTAGTGCATGACTTCTGGTAGCCCATACCAGAGCTAAGCAAGCCTTTTCCAGCGGTATATATCGGGTCTCATACTCCAGCATCTTTTTGCTCAAATAGTAGATGGCTTTCTCCACCTTATCTTCTGATTCTTGCGCAAGCATGCAACCCATTGTAGTTTCAGTCACTGACAGATACAAAATCAACGGTTTCCCCGATTCTGGTGGCGATAAAACGAGTAGGTTCTGTAGATATTCTTTGATCTGTTCAAATGTAGCTTGACATCGGCCGTCCCATTGGAACTTCTTTCCTTTCTTCAGAAGACCAAAAAGTGGTTCACAAGTCAAGGTTAATTTTGAGATAAACCGTCTTATGAATTGCACTTTACCCAGAAAGCCTCGCACCTCCTTTTCAGTCCTTGGTGGTGGCATTTCTAAGATGGCCTTGATTTTGGAAGGATCGACCTCTATGCCTCTTTGTGAATCAGAAACCCCAGCATTTTTCCCGCTGTAACACCAAATGTACATTTCTGAGGATTTAGCCGCAATCGGAATTCCCTGATCCTTTGGAAAAACTTATGCAAGGCGATGTAGTGGCCCTCGCTTTCCTTGGACTTGACAATCATGTCGTCCACATACACCTCAACCTCTTTGTGGATCATATCATGTAGTATTGTGGTCGCGGCCCGTTGATAAGTAGCTCCAGCGTTCTTCAACCCAAACGGCATTACCGATGGCGATATGTCCCCCGGGGTGGTGAATCGATCTTTTCCCTATCTTCTAGTGCCATCACTATCTGGTTGTATCCTGAGAAGCCATCCATGAATGAGAGCAATGCATGCCTGCTTTGTGAAGTCTACCAACTCATCGATGTGCGGTAAGGAAAGTCGTCGCCGGACTAGGTGCATTCAAATCACGAAGTCTACACACACCGGATCACCGCCATCTTTCTTGACACGGAGCAATGTTGGCCAACCAAGTCGGATATTCAGATACCTGCAGGAAGCCTGCGTCGATTTGCTTGGTAACCTCTTCCTTAATCTTAAGAGCCCAATCCGGGCGGATCCTTCTGAGTTTCTGCTTGATAGGTTGGGCCTCGGGGTCAAGGGGGATCCGATGCTGTACAATCTCAGGATCGATTCCAGGCATGTCTTCGTAGGACCACGCAAAAACATCTTTGAAATCTTTTAATAAAGCGACTAAGCGCTCGCGTTCCTCCGAAGACAACGTGGACCCGATCTGGACCAGCCGCGGGTCCTTCTCAGTACCAATGTTCACGGTAATGATTTCGTCCATTAATGGTTTAACAAATCTCTCTTGCTCTTGTTCAATTAAACGTTGTAAAACCGGAGGAACTTTGTCCTCGTCGTTTTCATCAAAGTTTTAAAAGTCTGAATTAATACAATAAATCAAGGGCACAGAAAAGTACTCGGAAAACACATTCACCTCATTCTCATTAAGTTCATCCAAATCGTCCGATTCATTTACAACAGACTCAAATGAAAAGGAAAAAGACGACCTAGACCGATTTGTGGCATCGGGTTAACATCCCCAGAGTACCAGACTCGAGACTTCGGTCAGTGGAACTGATTCCGACTCACAGGACTCGGTGGAATCGATTAGGCTCACTACTGACTTCGATCTTCTTTGGACAAAAATCCCTCCTCGTATTGCCAAGTGAGAGAGGGTGCGATTGATGCATCCAAGATAGCTGCTGGTAGGCCCACAGCCGTTCCATCCCCAATCATGGAAACCACAAAGTTATCCCCCAAGCACTTATGGTCGATCGAAGGATCAGAGAGGAGACATGCCAGTGCTACCCCCATTTCAAGTTCTGTGCCCTCAGGATCCTTTGCCTTTATTTGTTCAACCTCATTTGTTGGGTGCATGTACTACCAGGCAACGCGTCATCCCGGGTAGTTCTTGGTCGAAGAAGCTCTCGGCTTTGCAGCGCTTCTTCTCGCGTTTAACCATGGCTCTGGGAAGCCGAAAAATGGAAAATCCTGCCCCTCCCGGACAAAGCGTCTGTTCAGGTACCTGGATGGGCCTGTATTAATTCAAAAGGCTTCCCAACCTGCTTCGCTCTGGCTCTATCGGCCATTTCTTTTCCTTTCCTCACCCAGTCCTCTTTGGTGGGCAGATAACCCAGTCCAAAGGTATGCGGGTTGTGTGGCACTTCGGCCAATGTTGCGACTCCTTTCCTGCCGCTTCTTCCTAATCCCATCCCAGGGATATGTTGTAGCTTGTTCATGAGGTAGACGGATTGAGCACTGACGTACACACCTTCATTCACAGCCATAATATTTTGCACTACCCGGGCCTCTGCCAAAAGTGAACCCTGACAAGAACACATCCTCTGTGCCATGCTCAATTTCCAAAACTGGTGTAGACACTTCCGGCGGCGGATGGATGGATGAGTTTCCGAAAACAATTGCAACCCCCTTCCCGTGAGGGTATTTCAACATTTGGTGTAGAGTGGAAGAGACTGCTTTTACTTGGTGCAACCACGGCCGCCCCAAGAGCAAGTTAAAGGTTGCGGGAACGTCCAAGACATGAAATTCAATGTTGTGTTGTCCTGGACCAACACGGTGCGAACCTTAGATCCCCATCACTTCCCTGCTGGTATTATCGTATGCTCTGATCACCTGAGTTGTTGGTATGAAGTCCGCGGGTTTCAACCCGATTGCATATGCTGTTCTGGCTGGACAGACGTTGATAGCAGACCCGGTATCAACAAGTACCACCAGTATCCACTTATCTCTACATTCCACGGAGATGTAGAGGGGTTTTATTATGATTCGCCCTCGGCGGCAGTTCTTTAATGCGAAAAGGTTAATCTTGGGGAACTTCCTACCGGAAAAACCAGCCCAACCAGCTGCTCTGGTGTAGTATCAATGGAGAGTTTGGCCTTGTCCATAGCAGATAGGACGGCCTGTCTATGTACCCTTGACGCCATAAGCAGTCCCCAGATGGAGATGTCTGCTTGTATCTTCTTTAACTGTCTCAGTACAGCTTCTTCTTCAATTTGCTTCTCTCTCTGTTTCTCAGCCTCTTTATCTTTTCCAGATGTTTCGGCTTGGTCTAGGTGTGGGGGCTTGAAGTACTGCCCGCTCCTGGTCATGTGGTCCACCTCATCGAGGTACCAAGTGTCATCTGGTTGAGCACCTGCCCAATCTTCATCTGTGTGGGCAAGACATAAGTCATCGTCTTCCCACCACATCCCATTAGCGTACAACAGACACCTATCTGGTTCTGGCAAGTTTGTACTCTCGGTACTTTCATCCCATATGCTCACAGCATATCCTACTCTCGTGCTCGCAGCACTTTTAACCTCTTCATGGTTCTTGGCTTTCCGGATTCTCTCAGAATCCCACTTCTTCTCTTGCTCCTCGCGCATTAGCACGATTTGTTGTTCAGTTTTCACAATATCTTGATCCCGAGCGAAATTCTTTGTACTGGCGCTCTCCGGCAATCCATTCTGACTCTCGGCCCTTCCGGCCACCATTGATACCCTTGCCCATGCCGAGCCTTGCTCTGGCTGAAGTTCCACGACATCTGGCTGATCATCTAACCATCCGGTAATCTCTGCCGACTCCCCATATTCAAACCAGTTGATTGTTGCATCCCCTGCTTCTTGGTCGTTGAAGAACTAGAGGTTGGCAAAGTCCCCTTCCACTGTTGTCAGATCATCTGCCCCTTGTTCAACTCTGTCCCCCTGAATCATGCAGTTAAACTTTTACGGCGGCCCACACTCGGCTCGGGTCGCCTTCGATAGAATGTATCCGCTCGGATCATAGGCTCTTCCAGCTAGATTCCCAGACTGTTCCATCCCAGACTCAATAATTCTTTCTTCCTCTGAAACCTACCCCATTCCATCTTCGATGGTCACCACCTTTGGCTCAGATTGGGTTGTGAAGGTGTCCAACATGCACAAGTCAGTACAGTCAGAAAGGATCACCTCCGGCTTGGGTAGGTGAGAGGGAGTAATATAGATACTAGGATCGTAGGACATGACCCCAGTTTGGATGAGGTTGACTCTTTTGGGTGGTGGATCCTGGTTATGTGCGGGGAGTGGGTTGTGACGTTGGGTCTTTCGGGAGGCAGAATAATATTTTTGTCAACGAGGTCTTGAATCTCGTGGCCTTGGAAACATTGGTGCAGATCATGGCCATCTTTCTTTGGTGAATGCGCCAAGATGCTGGCGGGTTGTGGGAAGGGGGGAGTGGATTTGGTAATGGTCTCGGCTCTAGGGGTTTCAGATGCCCCTTTTTGATTAGAACCCCGAGAGCCTTGGACAAAGGCAAGTATAGTGGAGTAAAGGTTCTTTGGCCTCTGGACTGATATCTCGGGGCTTGGGTACTGCTCCCGGATGTACTGGAAAAGGGTGTGGCCGCCGCGGGCCTTGGATGGGGAGGGGGAGTGGTGGTGACCATACTGACCTCCGAAGTCCTTGTGTTTGCAGCGCCACTCGGGCCTGCGTTGTTACTGCGGTTGAATGTCCTTCGGGGCTGCTCCCGGTCCTGGTCGATCAAACCTTGCTTCATCGCATCCTCGATCTGTACCCCCATCTCGTGTAAATCTGAGAAGGTGGGAAAGGGGAGTACGATCATCTTCTGCATGAGTTTCGGTTGGAGATTGCGCACAATCATCCGGATTTGATCTTTGTCTGTAGGCCTCAAGGTCATCATCGACGCCTTTGCCCTCCATCTAGTTACAAAATCGGAGAAAGACTCCTTGGGTTCCTGCCTCGTCGTTTCGAGATCACGGGTTGTAATCTCGATCTGTGTATTGTACGAGTACTGTGCAACGAAGGCCTCAGCCATCTCATCCCAGCTTCTTTTCACGTCATCTTCTAACTTCGCATACCAAATGGCTGCCACACCCGACAAAGTTCGGCCAAACAAGGAAAGCTTTTGTGGTCGGGTTAGGCCCATTGGCCTCAGGATGTCTAAAAATAGCCGGAGATGGAACATAGGATCCCCTGACCCATCAAAATGATCAATCAGTGGCATCTTGAATCTGTCTGGCAATGTTACGGCCACGTCGGTGTACCCATCTTCGATGTCTGGGATGGCCTTCACCCCCTGCGATTTCTTGAAAAGCTTTTCCAACTTACTCAGTTTTAGAGCTGTATGATCTACCTCGAACTCGAATGGAGAGTCCGGGTGGTTGGGTGTAAGATTCTTGGACAGTTGCGGCAGAAGCGGGGGTGGAGCCAGCCCCGTTGGAAGGTTGGTGTCCTCTTGGATATTCTGGACATTGGGTAGGGTATTCTGGGTGTTCGGGAGGGTATTCTGAGGATTAGGCGAGTATTCGACCAAGAGGTGCTGCCGGGTAGTGGAGCCGATGGAGGAGGAGCGATGTGAAGCGAGACGTTGCATTATTATTGTTGCGGCCTAGTGATCGCTCGCTCGCCGGGCCATGACTGCGGCTTGTTGTTTAGCAAATTCCGCTTGGCAGATGGCATCCACCTGTATCTATTTCATGCTCTCGTGCATTTGGCGCATCATCGCCTCCATCCCTGATGTATTCTGCTGTTCCATCTGAATGACCGGTAAATGTATCTCTATGGCAGACACAGAAATCTCAACCTGACTGTTTACTGTCAAAGTAGCCCTCTGTGCCGGTAATCCCTGTTCTGATACACTACGCCTCCTCGGCCTTCTTCTGATAACTAGGGGTAGAGAGCGGAACACTGGATGTCCGTCAACCAGATCCTCGGATCGATTGAGTCGGCGACCTCATGTCCAAAGTGCTTGGGGAGTATCTCTTTGGTTGGAAGCAATCGTGCTAAAAGCGCCCTAGCAAAAAAGATAATAAAGCGAAAAGGAAATAAATAACGAGATAAGCGGGCGATAACGGCTTAAATTAAATACACACAACACACAATCGGGCATACAACACAGTTGATAAGCTAAAATACATCGTCCTCAATCGCGATCACTGTTCGATATCCTTTGTTCCTCAAAATCGAATCCGATATCCGCAGACAACCGGTTCTCGAATCTTGACTAATGCAGGTTGATGTCCAAACTCATATCGATACATGCATTCCTGTAGAGACGCACTCTAAAGCACATAACAGATAAGTGAGAGCCAAAACACCCCTATGGTGGGGTAGGATTTCCCTGTCCTATTTTGTCAGGAGCTAGGGTTTTACTACGCACGTAGCGGTTTCAAACAACCTATATACGGGTAAGCAACCTGTCTTAATTTGGAATGGTCACTATGGATCCGAATATGCACTAGGTCGAATGGTCAAAAAGGGTGCCCCGGTAAAACCGGGGTTTGTGTTCCCATGCTGTCAGAGCCTAGAGCCGATCAGCCTTATGGACATGCCTTGACAAGACAAGCCTCCGGCAAATCGTTCGGGAATGGCATATGGCAAACACGGTGTCCTAGGCGCACCAATGCAAATGCAATGCAAAGAAACACACAAGTGTAGTCAAAACCAGATATCATGAGCTCGAGTCAAGTTCTCTAAATCCCCAACAGAGTCGCCAGAAACTGTAGACGTCCCCGAACGCATCCCGGGGAAAGGGAGTGCGAGTCCCCCCCATTTTGGTTCGATATTGGGTCACCACAGTTCGAAGGACTCAAATGTCACGGTTCTCAATCTTGAACCAAAGAGTCCAAATCCGGCAAATCGTTTTGAAAACATATTTTTTGAAAGAAGTGTCAAACATGGACTGCTTCACCAGATACAGAGTCGCCACCTAAATGTTTTTTAAATGGAAAATTTAGGAAACCCTGACTCGGTGCCAAAGGCCACGTGTCCGTCATCACCAAAGTTGTCTCGGCTCGGGAACTTGGGTACGATTGGGGAAGGTCACTTCGTGAGCACCCGCGCTCGCCCGGTCAAAGACCGGCCTCTACTAACCATGATATCTTATTTTGAAAACATTGTATGTTCTTATTCCGGTTATTAGCCTAGGTTACTATGTGATGCGCACAGCATACAAGTATAGACTGGGTCGCCTGAATTGGAACAAAACATTTCATGTTTGTTTGTTTGAGAAATGGTTTGATGGTGCTACCCGCAGGTAGGCTAAGACGTGGATTTACCACCCTCGGGTGGGCTTAGAAAACATGATTTTGCCACTATCTAGTGGGTTTAAAACAAACATTTGATGAATTGTCCCAATCTAAGTAACTCAACCTCCACCCACAGGCATTCAAGGCAGTTATATCACATAAGCATTTAGCCTCATGGTAAGCATGCTATTCATGGCAACACTCACACGCATGCAAGGATGCTAAAGCATAAAACTCACCGAGTACTCCAAGCCAAAATAGAAGTTCGTTAGAAATCCATGCATGATCCTAGATACACAGAATTGCCTAATGCAACACATGCAAAGATGCAAACTATAGCAGGCTCGGCTATTTTAAACATGGCATATGGAATGCTACAGCTATCAAGTATTCAATTTGGAATTGAAATACAAATGCAGTTTGTATGATGCGCCGAGCCCGGTGCATGCAAAACAGATGAATGATGCAAACATGCTGTCATACTATATGCTAATTGAAATATGCCCTATATCTAACCATCATAAGCTAGTAAATAAAAGGAGAGAAAGACGTGGGGTTGGAAGACATACATCACACTCACCCACACTTATTACAATTATGCCTCGCATGGGTCAGAATAAATATCTGATCCGAATGAAAGAATAATACAGTCCGAATAATATACAAATTCCTAATTAATTAACAAATTAACTAAGAAAAACTGTAAACTGGCATTCAAACCAGGAACTGCCTTGACTCCACTCCGGATAATGAAATAATGCATGTTTGGGCTGCTTTGCGCGGAAATCCACTGGGATGCTCCAATTAGCCTCTGTTTGCAATGTTTCTCGAAATGCGTGCCAGACTCTGAAAAGTTACTAATTCTTCATTTTGCTGCAACAGAGAGCAGGAAAGGAGCATAGCAATGTATTTCACAAATATATGCATGCCTCGATCCTCGTGCCACCAATCACGCATATCGATGCATGATGGCCGAGGAGCCAAATTGCACAACTCAATATAGGATGAATGCATATGAATGCTACAACAAAACCTAACTCCATCATGGATAATCCGGAGTGTCGGTGACTTGGGAATTGAGACCCGTTGCCGCCGAGTCTGAAAGCGTGCCTCGTTCCGTGCGGGCTAACTCCTATCCCGAACACGATGCAATATGCATGATATGCATGAAATGCAGCTAATATGCAATCCTAACATACACAATGTCATGGAATGGCATACACGCTGCACGAGGTAATACACAATCGGGCATACACAATGCTATGGATGAAATGGCATACGCAATGCAATAATATGCTTACACCAACATGAGAGAGCCTCAGCCACACTCACATAGGAGGCCATCAGATGAAAACAAGATAACTCGAAGTGCGTGCCCGCGGGCACGCAAACCGAGAACGGACCCTCGGGCACTGAAATGCCACTCTAATGAAACATGGAAAAGACATGGAATATTATATGCAATCATGCAAAAATCAGTGGAAAAATGAGGGGCAAAACAGCCCCGAAATGAGGCGAAATAATACCCGATGCATGAAATGATCCCGAAATGCGAAAATAAGTGCACGAAATGGCTTACAGCTATACAATACATGCATAATTGATACATGAAATGAAAAGGCAGAAGCAAGGAAGCCCAAAAACTCACATTTTTACAGTTCATAACATGGCCAAACAGCAATCACAAGTAGGGATAAAATGGCATACAAAAATGGCTCTGCAAGGGAGGCTATGAAGCAAGTGGTAGATGCAAAGCCCAAACAGAAAAATACCCTTCTACAACACTGAGGAGAGACTAAAAATATGAACATTTACAGTTTATGACAGGCCTCAAATCTGTATGCAAGCATGCTCAAAATGCAATGCAAGATTAAAGCCAACAAGAGGCTATAACATGAGGTATACAAAGCATTCACCAAACAGCCAAAGACCCTTAATGAGATATGCCAAGAAGGTCAAAATATGGCCATTTTGAGTTCTGATCATGGCCGAAAACAGAAGCTAGATAAGCCTAAAAAAGGCATGCAAAAATGGAGGGGAAAGAGGGGTATAATGGTAAGTTCCACATGGAGGCCCCCAACAGTGTTGAGCCCTTCTACAATGTTGTAGAGGGGCTCAAAATAAGCCAACTCACAGTTTATATCATGCTCAAAAACAGATCACACATAGGCTAGAAATACCATGCAAAATAATGGCATACAAGAGGGTATTGAAGCAAGTACCAAATGGGGGGCTCAAAAAGGGTTGAGCCCTTAAAAAAACATGAATAATGGCTCAAAAAATGACCCTTTCAGTTAGGGTCGGAGCCCAAAACAGGAAGCAAATAGGCTAGAAGAATGGTGCAAAAATGTGCTACAAAAGAGGGAGATTGACACTTACCTTTGAAGACCACTTTTTTGCTACCTCTTGGACCAAGGAATGTTGCTTCCTAGCTGCTGGAAAGCTCCCCAAGCTGCTGGAAATGGAGTGGTGGTGGTGGTGCTTGGTAGTGATGGAGAAATAGTGCAAAACTTAGAGATTTTGAGAGGAAATGAGAGAGATATGTATCTATATGCTCAAACCAAGTTTTCCAACCCTCTAAACAAAGCTTGAGCTGCTGTTATGTAAGCAAGAATGGAGGAGAAAGGGAGGGAAAATGTGGAGGGAAATGGGATCAAGTTTCCCTCCTCTACAAAAGTCCCCCGAAGTCAGATATTTTGGGGAAAAAAGCTATACAGCTGTAAGGCACACAGCCCAAGGAACATGGCCGGCCACCTATTTTTGTTGCAGGTGGCCGGTCGGCCACCCCCTATGGTCGGCCGGCCAAGGGTCAAAAGGCTCAAGAAGATTTTCTAGCCGGCCGCCAGAGAAAGGTATCCTCCCAGGTCTCATCATCACAACCTTGTGGTTCAAAATTGGCAACTCTAAAACAGGAGAGAGAATAGGCCACTTTTAGGAAGGGTTCAAAAGGTTCAATCTGAATTACTGGCCGGCCATAGACTTTTAGGGTCCTCCCATGTGTGTACAACAAAAATATGTGGTTTGGGGTTGAAGAAAATGGGCCCTAGGGTGGTCAACATTGGCTCGGAAGTGAGAAAAACGGGCATCGGAGGGCGCCGGAGGAATATAACTGGTTGCTGAGACAATTGCTGGCCTCCCACCCTTCAGTGACCTTCCTGGTGATAAAACAGAGGTATCTGCCAAAAATGAACGAAAATCGATGCAAAACGAATGCTCGGGGGCCAAAACACGCAATTCGGGGTCCCGAAAATAGGTTGTTAAGCACCGAAAGTGGCATTCGACCACGAAGTGGGTCTCTCAGAACTCAGTGTCCCTCAAAAGGGAGTAAATAAGATGTATGCCAAAAACCGGATGAATCAGAGATGATTAGACGGTCCCGAACCGAAGCACACGGCCTGACGGCTCCGAAAATCGGGAACCAGGCTCCGAAATGGACAAAATGGCCTACGGCCACGAAATGTAGCCTACGGCCACTGAGAGATGGTCTACGAGACCTCTCCCTCCCTTCAGGAAAAGAAACAGAGAAAACTGAGTCTGGTTCGCAAACCGAGACAAGGCATAGAAGAGGGTTCGGAAGTCCGGAGGAAGGGCTCACGGCCGTGACTCTGAGACTTCTGAACGAGCACAATATGCAACATCACCGAGCGCTCAATCGGTGACGTCTGAGTCTTAAGGTCGGTCAAAAATGGGGTGTCTACACACCACCCCATATATATAGTTGTTGGAGACACGGTAGGTTCCTTAGTTTCCAAAAGGATTCTTCATCTTCTTTGATTGGGTGTTTTAACTGTTTGTCCCCTGCTATCCCTGATATTTTATATAAATCCCAAATAGCCAAGTATTCCAATGCCGGGAATGCCACCTGCAAATATTAATAGATCAAACTTATGTTCTTTCAATTACCAAACATTGCCAAATCAACAGAAAAAGTTACAAAAAAGCAAACCTTTTCACAAAAGAGAGGTTGTGAAGGCTTAGAATTGTTTGCCTCTATTGTTGAAGTGTTTTTCGCGCTCGAACAGAAGCTTTTGAGGTTAGGTAAATTCCATAAATACATTTTTTTTAAATGATGAAAAATAATTTCATCATCGTCTCCTTGCCTTTCGTTTCTAATAACTTCTTCCATATTCCCAGAATTTGTGATTTTTAGATATTGGAGTTGCACAAGGCCTCTCGCAACGGAGAGGGAGAATAGAAATGTAAATCTACATCTTTTAACAAGTAATTTGCACAAGTTACAAAAAGGCCGTCGTGGACTTTATGGCTAAGCTTTTAGAAACATTTCTGGTGTGCCAAGAAGATGTTCATCATCATAATATTCTTTAACTTTAAGAAACTTTAATTCAGAAAACCCTGTTCCATCTTCGTCATGAAGCAGAACCTTTTTCATATTTTGAAGGCTAAGTATCTCAAGGTTCCTTAATCTCCCTAATAGAGCTAAGCCTATGTCTATCTTCAGTCGGCCATTTAAGCATAACATCCGAAGCTTAACTAATGTTGGAAGTGATGATGGGAGGCTCTCTAGAGGAATTTCAGTCAGATCCATGACTTCAAGATTGTTTTCCATTCCATTGAAAAAATTGTTTGGAACATCTGTTCGTGAGCAATCATGGTTGCTCTTCAACACCAAGGCATGGAGTCCTCTATATTTCAACTCATTGGGAAGCTCGCGGATATTTGTGGTGAACCTTAATGACATTGCCGAGTAATGTTCATATGTGCCCTTCCCTGGCCACTTTTTGATATCATGATTCACTAGATATCGTTTCTCATCTTCCGCGATTGATATAGCAACATCTCGAATAACATCATGCATTTTGACCTTATTTTGGCTTCTTCCATCTAACAACAAACAAGATGATTTGAGCCCATCAACCAATGTAAGTACTCTGGCTCTAATATCTTCAATTGTATTTAGGTGTATTTGATCAAGCAACCTCATCTTGATGCTGTATCTCACCAAGTCCTCAATGGAAATCTCAGCATCTTCGGAAAACAAAGAGCAAAGCAAGAAGCATGACCGTGCATCCTTGGGTTCTAAAAAATCATAGCTCAACTTTAAGGAGGAGAAACATTTTGGATCAACAGCCACTATAGCCCTCAGCTTTGAATTTTTCAGTTGTGTGTGTGCATATATCCATGCATAGTTGTTCTTACCTTTTAATGGTGTTGCAACTACATATATAGCAACTGGCAAGTGTCCACATTCATTACATACGTCTTCTGCTGTAGGGGGTATTCCAGAGCTAACTAAAATTTCAGCCATCTTCGTAAATAGGCTCCATGCTTCTGTGTCTGTTAACACTTCGATCGGGAAAACTTTCAGTCCATTAGACTTTTGCATCATTTGGCACACACGTTGTTTCTGTGATGTTATCACAACTTTGCAGACCATGTTACTACCATATGTAAAAGAAATTCCAATTTCTGGCAAGTTAATAAGTGGCTCATTGTTACCACCATCTATAGTAGGAATTCCAATCTCTGCCAAATCAAGTGGCTCCCAAACGTCCAAAATTACAAGGTTTTTTTTGCCCATTGCTCAATCTATTCAATAGTTTACCTGCTCTTCCAAACTCATCTAGCATTAGTTCTAGTTGACTTGCAAGTTCACCTTGAACTTTTTCCTATTCCACAACTTTGGACACAGTTGTCATGGCAACAGAATCAAAAAGCCTATTTCTCTTTGCTAGTTGGCGAACCTCTTCCACAATTGTTGTCTTGCCAACACCACCTGGTCCATAAATGCCAATCATTTTAATGCTTGGATCTTCCAATGTTTTCATGATCTCTTCAAAGATGCGTTTCCTTGAATCAAACGCTTCATATTTTGCAGAGAATGTGAATCCAGCATCTAAGAGAGGTGCGCGGTGTGACATTGGGCATGTCATAAACTTAGTGCCCTCTCCTTTTTGTCTAATAACACGAGCGGTCTTCTTTTCAGACTCTTTGCCTAGCCAGTGACGCCAATATATATTTGGACATGAGCATTTGAAGCACCTCTTGTTTTCCCTTACCATGTCTAGTAGAAACACCTCGACTTCTGCTTTCATTCCATAGGCAGACAATAGCCACTGCCTAACATCATTCTCAATAACTCTTGCATCGTCTCTGGCTCTGTGGGCACTTCCACCGATCCTTCTGCATTCATCTTCAAGCTCTATAATTTCATCTTCAAGTTTTTGAATGTTCGTCTTATAGTGAATCACATAGCCAACGTGAGACCAGCCAGTTTTGCAGACTTTTAGAACACCGTCTGAACATAACATTTTGGTGATTTCACCCAAACCAATCATTTTGGTCTCTTTTTTGTCAATTGTTGAAAACAAAAGGGCACAACATTGATAATAGGAAAATAAAGTTCAAGAGGGTTTAGCTGAGTTCACTTTTGTTTTGAGCCCTGCTTCTCACAGAAAAGAAAAGAAGCTCTACTTGCAAAATTTCCTAGTTCTCACTTGGTTAGATTTTGTTTGGTTTCTAAATTTTTAAAACCGCAAAGACTGATTCAATTTTTAATTCACCTCAAAACTGAAATTAATCAGTTAGTAAATCTACAAATAACATTATATAGAAGGCTAATTTTTGTGATTTGAGAAGGGTCGATGATATTTTTTTGGTAATTCATTTTTGTACTATTTTATATAATTTTAGAGCTTTAAATTAATTTTATGGTTTGTAATGTTAGATCTAGCAAGCAAACAATTAATTGGAGAGAATGTGGTAATGTATTTGACGTGTAGCCTGAAGGTGATCTTTTGCAGAGAAGATATGAGAGGAGTAGAAGATCCTTAGCTCTGTTGTAGTAAATGGTCACAACCGCATAAGATGAGTTATGATGCTCAATGGGACGAATTCCACTTTAATGAATGAGGATTTTGAACATTAAAACTTACATGCAAATGTGAGTGTAGTTCAACTGTTAAAAACTTGCAACTCTACTAACCCTTTTTTGGAACTCTGCTTTAAGTTCAAGAAAGTGAATTTAACAAAATAAATAATCAAGAAGAAAAAAAAAAATAGAAATTTTTAGTTTAAGATTCTTGATATTAAAATTTTATAAAATAAAATGTGCGCAATATTTTCATAATAGTTATAGTCTCAACATTTTTTATAGAGAAATTTTAGCTCTTCAAAAAGAAATTTAACAGAAAAATTTCAATTTCATAGAGAAATTTTAACTCGTCAAAGAAATTCATCACAAAGAAATTTGCGACGAGCTAAAATTTCTCTAATAATATTATTGAGAGATCTTAACTAAGAAAATATATATATATGTATATATTAGACCTCATCTACTATTAAAAGTTTGAGGAAAATGTTTTATTAATTTTTTTAATATTTTATGCTTATAGATGATAAAAGTTAAACAATATAAAATATAGATACAACTATAAATATCTATAAAACTTTATTTGAAAGTTGGTTAAAAACTAATTTTTTTACTTTTTTTTTTTTAAAAAAAAATGTAAAAAATGTAAGAAATGATGTGATATAAAATAGATTAAAAGTTAAAAGATAATTTTTAACCATAAAAAAGGGTTGGCAGGGGCCACTCTTCCCAAAAATTTACCCAATCCAACGCTAGCTTGTCTGCCAAAATCAACAATTGCCCAGTGTAAGTGATTAATGGGTCCCGCTGTTTAAGGTTTCGTTTGACAATCTTTAATTTTAATCAAAAAAATAAAAAAAATTATTATAAGTTGTCACATTACTATCTCTATTTTTTTATATATTTTTTAATAAAAAATTAAAAAATTATTAAAATAATATGTTCCTACACGAACCTAAGTTCCAAAATAAAAAAATAAAAAAATAGATGAGCTCAAGTAGGCCATCGGACACAGGTCCACCCCTAGTTGTCCATGATCATTTAAATAATCATAATTTCTTCTTTGGTTTATCATCAATTTTTTTTTCTTCTATTTATTCTATTAATAAAAAATTTTACCAAATAAATAATTATAATTTTTCAAATTATATAAATAATTCGTATTTTATGTAATTTCCATGAGTGTTGACATGATTAAGCCTATAAAGGCCACAGTCCACTACGAATAACCCAAACCCATCACTTGGAGCCCAATACATAACCCAGTTGGTGAAGTCCAGAACAGCTGGAATCCAACATGGCATAAAAAGTCAATATGACATTCAGACATGTGGCAGGTAAAGGACAAGCCACATCAGCAGACAAAGATCTGCAAAGGTATTGCCACTGTGCATCACTATTAATGTAGCCCATCACAGCATTTATTACGACAATACCTCTCCGTCGGAACAGCACCCCCTTACCCTGAACAAGGTAAGTTACAGCATAGACTTTCGGCCAAGATGGCAGGTCGGAAGGGACAGGGAAATGATTACCAAATGATATAAGCAGACGATGAAGACAAGAAGAATGTTAAGCTTTCTATTTCCAATCTCTCACTCTCTACATACTATTTCTCTTTCTAACTTGCTCGTCGGAGAGTTCACTGGGAGACTACCCCGTTGCCCGTTGAACTTGTTTGCAGATTATTCGATGGGCTTGATCATTTGGACGGGGACCTGAGGGGCTTGGATCAATCCGACCCATTCACTGGAACAAACTGTATTATCAAGTGTATTTGTTTATAATCCCCTTGACGGTTGTGAATTAGATGAACCTTTAAATAAAAATATTAAAAAATAAAAGAATTACAAATAAATAAATCTAAGATTTGAATAGTGGAACAGAATAAACCTTGCATTTTTTATTTTATTGATTTAAATTCTAATCTTTTAATTTGTTTTTAATCTAAATTATTTATCTATTTTTCTTAAATAAATGATTTAAATATATAAATATATATTAATCATCAAACGCATTGAAAATATATAATTTAAACATTTTATGTACACTTTTTTTTTTCCATCAAATTTATTTAATGAAAATAGAAAAATAATTTAAATTAAAAACAATTAAAAGATAAGTGAACTTTTTTTTTTTTTTTAATTTCTCCAAAGGTTTATCAAAAAAAAAAAAAAACCGTAAAATAATTTCTGAAAAACCAAACTTCAATCACACTTTCCGTTGCTCCCAGTTACTGTTATTCACTCCAAGATCAAGAAATAAAAGGGGGGGAAAAGAATTACACACAGCAAGAACAATAACAGAGGAAGAAGAAACAGATCATTCATATAGCGAAACAATCTTGTTTTAAGAAGAACAAATATGAAAATTGATTGTGTTTTTTTTAATTAGTAGCTGAAGTGTAGATCTAAACTCCAAACTCTCACCAGTAAATAGAGTGATCAAAATCTAAAAAGGAAATGATAAGAGTAACATCTACAGTAACAAGAAAAGAAAATAATATTTATTACCTTATTAGCCAACAAAATTTGAAGGGTTGGGGATGACATTCAGATCCATCTGGAAGAATTATCAACAAAGGCCCGTTTGTTTTCTGAGTTGAGGCTTGGGATTAAGATTAGTAGTGAGTTCGGATTCACAGTATCTATATTATTTTCATTTGAACGCTTTGGATTGTTTGCAAAATAGTCATTGGAGTGATAGTCTGTTTGGACCCTGAATTTCCTCCAACTAGGGGATTAGCATAGGCCCCAGAGGACTTGATATTAGAAATCAAGCTCTTGGTATTAGAGTGTGAAAGACGGTTTTGCCTACAAGAGTTCAACCACATCATTATTTCTTCCTTCTATTTTCAGAAAATATCCACAAATCCAAAAATTTATAGAAAATTAGCTCAACTATGGACAGAAAATTTACAAAAATTTTAAAAAACAAACTATATAAAGTGAAAACTCTTTATAGTATCCTGAAACTTTGGTTTCTTATCACTTTTTTTATTTAAAATAAAAAAATTAAAAGAATTGAATAGATGAGAGGAGGCGATTTGAACCTTTAACTTTGTTATTATCAATCAAATGAAGAAAATTTTTACCGCTTGACTAGCACACAATATATAATAAATATTTTATTTTATTTTTATTTATTTAAATTACACACACATCAGCTAATATCTATATTATTATCTATGTGAACATTGAATTTACTATCCAAACCTCCAAACCTTCTTCTCATGTCATATGACAGATTTTTATATGTCAAAATAAAAAAATTATTATTCTATAGCACGAGTAAAATTTGAACTCAAAATCTTAAATTATATTAAAAGCATATTTACCATTTATGTAATTTACATATTATGATATTAATATTTTTATTATTTATTTTTATTTTTAATAATTTAAATTGCACACATCACCCGTGATATATATATATATATTCAAACATCCACAAATCCATAAATTTGTAAGGAAAAAAAAAAAAAAAAATCATACCTAAATGAGGCAACATCCTCGTTCTCATTGAAATTGATCATCTTGTTCTCGTTCTCCGCAGATGGATGAAGTGAAAGCTGCTGGGTTGATAAATGAGGCAACATCTCTACTCTATTGTGTGAATGGGATGAAATACATTTTTTCAAAACCATGGCCTGGTTTTGGAGAAACTGTGGGTTGGTTTTGCAAAAATCATTATTTTATATATTTTATATAAAAATAATTTAATATAATAATATATTTATAAAATATAACTTTTAATATTAAAATATATTAAACAGTGCAAAAGGGTATATATGGTATTTTATATAATTAATCCCCTCATTAAAATATATTACAAATAAATACAATTTTTCATAGTTCACTCAATAGCAATTCTCATACTAGCAATTTCCTCCGTAACAATCCCCACATTAATAATACTATCCATCCTGTCTTTGAAAACAAACGGGACATGTGTAGCTATAAATTTGTAGTACATCTCTCCACTCACACTTTTTATTTAGGCCTTATTTGGAAAGATGATTTTGGACTAAAATAGTTATTAAAGATAAAATAAACTAAAGTAATTAATAAGACAAAATTTCACATCCAAACCATAATTATTTCACTTTTTTTATCACAACTATCAAATCAACTAAAAATAAAATAAAATAAAATTTTCAAACACAACTTTTTTTAGTCAGTCTAAAATATGCACAAAGCCAAATAACATAGCCAACTTTCCAAATGAGCCCTTTGGTTCAATTGAATGGAGTGGAATAAAATAATGGTTACATTAAAATATTTAGGATAAAAAAAAAATCCTAGGATTGGATTAACATGCTTGTTCGATTTTTTATTTGAAATCATGTGAGTCAGGTTATGAGCACTAAAAATTTTCCCTTTTTGGTTCCAAGAAATGGCCCAGTTTTGGAAAAGATGGAATAATTTTCGAGAGATCAGTCAACCTCAATAAAAATCCTCAAAAATTATTTTTGCAAACAGCCACTGCTCAACAAGCATAGAACTTACTCTTGAGATGCACAACCTCAGATCCATAATAATGGAAAATTGCCCCTTGTTTAAACGGCACTGCATGGCAACTGAAAGTTGCCCCTAGTCTGAATGGCACCCCAATGCATTGAATGGCAACGGAAAGTTGCCCCTTGTTTGGATAGCGCCGTGGCACACTGCAATCAATCCTCAGAGTGACGATCACAACCGAACTCTCGGATTCAGAAAAGACAAAGATGATGAAAACAATTACATGGACACAATCGATTTGGAAGTGTTTGTGGCTGGATTTCAGAATGAAGTTGCCTACGTATCCCAAACATGGGAATCAAGCCTTACGTAGTTCGGGTTAAGGTACACTCGGGTATTTTAACCTTCACCTTTTTTTTTTTTTTTTTTTTTTTAGGCTCTAACTTTTGCCAAGGCGCCCGTTGTGGGTTTTCGACCTTGCGAGCTTCTGTTTTTCTTTTCTTTTCAACTCTTTTCATTTTTTTCCATTTTCTTTATCATCATTTTCTTTTCTTTTCTTTTTTCATTCTTTGCATTTTTTTCTTTTCTCTTTTTCTTTTTTTCTTGCTCTAACTTTTGCCTGGGTCGCCCTTCCGGGTTTTCAACCCAACGAGCTTCTCAAGGGTAAAAGTGTAGCTTTGTCCATGTCAAATGGTTTTGAGATCCTGAAGTCATCTGAATCTAGGAGAACGGCTGTTGTTCGCTGACAATGCAGGAGTCCATCCAATGGGGGCTGAATTTGCCCCTAGTGTTGTGGATAGGAACTCGGTTGTCCTTCAGCGATACCTTGTTCTTTCTTCCCTTCTGGGGTTTGGCATTCTTGCCGATTTTCATTGATTTGTGGAATGATCCATCTTTGGCTCTTCGAGCACATTTGAAATTCTTTGCCCCTAGTTCCAAGGGTGCTTCTGATCTAGCTTTGCAAGCTTCTTTTGACTTTCTCGCCCCTGGTTCATGGGCCGCTTCTGATCTGGCCACACAGGCCTCATGTTTTAGCTGACCGTTGAACATTCTGAATTGTGGTTCAAGGTTTGAAAGCAAGGGCTCAAGTCTCGAGGCTGAGAGCGATCCTAAACTGCACATCACAAGAGCGATTCCACACAGGTCTTCGCAGGACCACGCAAAATATTTTTTTTGAAAATTTTTAAGAAAGCGACAAATCGCTCGCGCTGAAGATAGTGTGGAACCAATCTGGATCAAGCCAGGGTCCTTCTCAGTACTCACGTTAACAAACATGATTTCATTCATTAAAGGCTTAGCACGCCTCTCTTTCTCTTAGTTTGATCAAAGTTTTGCAAATCCTGAGGAATTCCTTCCTCTTTGTTTTCACTGCAGTGTTCAAAAAGTTTTGAAAAACTCAAGTCATTACAATGACTTCAAGGCGCAGGAGAGCAGGTGAGATGCTCTGTCATTTCATTTAGAACTTCTGGCACAACTGGCACAAGGCAGAAGCGAATATAAGAATGTGAAAATCACTGCAGTTCATTCAAATCTATTGGTGTAACTGGCTCCAGCCAAAAACAGACTCAAAACAAAACGAAAAGACAAACGCAAAACAAAATGGTGATGCCCGAGGTAACAACCCCCGGAATCACCCGACCTTTTGTACAATAGGACTAACTCGATACAACAAGACAGACCCTAACTGACTCAGTATGAAAAGATTGACTCAAAACAAAGAGACAGACTCAAAACAAAAACGACAGAACTGACTCAGTACCCAAGCCAGAGCGTGCAAAAACCAGCATTCGCAAATGCTTAAAACAGTGCGTGCCATACGCCACATCTGAAGTAAACTGAGCACCGCTCGCAGGTGGTTCATCCCCTGATCACATCACATTATCCCCCACAAGTTCATTGACCAAGTGCCGATAGATTTTGCAGGACTTGGTGCGACGATGACCTCATTGTCAATCAGATTTTGTATCTCGTGACGAAGATGGACGCAACCGTCAATGTCATGACCGGTTTGTTGATGGAAAGCACAATACTTAGTCAGGTCATGCTTTACAGGGAGAGGATCGGGTAGAGGCCGTTGTTCTAACGGTTTCAGATGTCCTTTCCTGAGTAGGACCCCTAGAGCTTTAGACAAAGGCATAAAGAGTGGGGTGAAAACCCTCTTGCCTCGGGGTAGATAGTCTGAAGTTCGGGAGTTTGAAGTTGATGCACCAACAAAGGGGGTGGCTACTCTTGGTGTGGTGGTCGCAACCATGCCCACGTCTGAAGTCCTAGCGGTTGCGTCATCGCTGGTGGTCGCATTCGAACTGCGGGTAAACGCCCTCTTGGGTTGCTCCTTCTCCTGGTCAATGAGGCCCTACTTCATAGCGTCCTCGATCTGTACTCCCATCTCATGCAGATCTGAAAAGGTAGGGAAGGGGAGCACGATCATTTTCTGCATCAGTTTGGGTTGGAGGTTACGCACAACCATCCTTATCTGGTCTTTGTCAAAAGGCCTTATAACCATCATCGAGGCCTTTGCTCTCCATCTCGCCACAAACTCTGAAAAACCCTCCTTTGGCTCTTGGCGAGTGACTTCAAGATCACAAGTTGTGACCCCAATCTGTGTGTTGTAGGAGTATTGATCACTGAAGGCCTCAGCCATCTCTTCCCAATTCTGTTTCACAGAGTTCTCTAATTTCACATACCAGATTGCGGCTATCCCAGATAGAGTTCGGTCGAATAGTGACAGCTTCTGGGCTGTGGTCAAACCCAATGGCCTCAAGATATCAGAAAGCAGTTGGAGGTGCACCATTGGGTCTTCAGAGCCATCGAATCGATCGATATGTGGCATCTTGAACTGATCCGGTAATGTCACCACTGAGTCGGTATAACCATCCTCTATAATCGGAATAGAGTGGGCCCCCTGAGACTTTTTGAACAATTTCTCAAGGTTGCTTACTTTCAATGTTGTGGGGTTCGTTTTGAACTCAAAGGGGGAGTCTGGTAGGTTGGTGGGTGTTTTAGATAGCTGGGGTAGAACCGGGGGCGGGGCTGGCCCGACTGGAATGTCCGTATCATCCTGGACGTGGGTTGCCTCCCCGAGTATGGGAACTCTTGGTGGAAGAGGAGCCTAGTGTGAAGTAGATACTCCAGTTTGCTGCTCTAGCCTGGCAATTGTCTCTGCCTGTTGGGCTATGACCACAACTTTGTTGCTTGGCGGTGCAGCAGCAGACAGCGTCTTGCTGCATGGCTTTCATACTATCCTGGAGTTAGCACACCATCTCTTCCAGACTCGACATATTGTCCTGGTCTAACTGAGCAACCGGTATATCTCCCTAAGGTAAAAAAACAAATGTCTCAACCCAACTGCGCACAGGTGAGATGGATAATGACCGCTGATCCGAAGACTGTTGAACTGATGATTCAGGCTCGCGGCGTTTACTGCCTCTGGCAAAGGAACACTAATTGCCCTTGAACTGAATCTCTGACCCGACAAAGTCTATCAGCACAAGTCCAATGTACCTGGGGGATAGTGGAGCCTTCTGAAGCTATAGTTCCAGGACTACCTAGCAAAAGAGAAAACAGACAACATCTCGGCTCAATTTCACTGGAACGGATATGAGCATAGCGAAATGACTATACTCAATACTGATCACTGTTCCCCAAATAACTGCCCCAAAACACTGAATCGGATACCCGCAGATATAACTGTTTCTCAAAAAACACTGATACTGATGCCCGCAGGCCTGATGCTCAAACTCACAGACTGATATGTACGTTCCTGTAGAGATACACTCTAAAAGCACATAGCAAGTAAAAGAGAGCCAAAACACCCCTATGTTGGGGTATGGTTTCCCTGTCCTATTTTGTCAGGAGCTAGGGTTTCACTACGCACACAGTGGTTTCAAACAACCTATATCGGGTAAGCAACCTGTCCTAGTTTGGAATGGTCACTATAGATTCCGAACATGCACTAGGTCGAATGGTCAAAAGGGTGCCCCGGTAAAACCAGGGTCTGTGTTCCCATACTGTCAGAGCCCATAACCGGTCAGCCTTATGGTCATGCCTTGACAAGACAAGCCTCCGGCAAACTGTTCAGGAATGGCATATGGCAAACACGGTGTCCTAGGCGCACCAAGGCACATGCAATGCAAAGAAACACATAAGTGTAGTCAAAACAGGATATCATGAGTTCGAGTCAAGCTCTCTAAATCCCCAGCAGAGTCGCCAGAAACTGTAGACG
Source organism: Camellia lanceoleosa (assembly GCA_025200525.1). Taxonomy (NCBI): domain Eukaryota; kingdom Viridiplantae; phylum Streptophyta; class Magnoliopsida; order Ericales; family Theaceae; genus Camellia; species Camellia lanceoleosa. Next base: position 73,283,093 of record CM045760.1, on the reverse strand, counting down.
TCCCTAAACGTCCCGGGAGAGGACCCCGTTTTATTCATTGGGCTCACTACAGTTCAAGACTCAATGTCACGGTCCTGTATCTAATCTTGCAGAGTGCAATGCAAGACCGATGAATCATCAAAGAGTCCAAATCCGGCAAATCATTTTTTTGAAAACAGATTTTTTTAAAAGAAGTGCCAAACATGGACTACTTTGCCAGATACAGAGTTACCACCTAAATATTTTTTATGAGGGAATTTAGGAAACCCTGACTCATTTGCCTAAGGCCACGTGTCCGTCATCACCAAAGTTGCCTCAGCTCAGGAACTTGGGTACGATTGGGGAAGGTCAGCTATGAGCACCCTCGCTCGCCCGATCCGAAGATCGGCCTCTACTAACTGTGATATCAAGTTTTGAAAACATCACGCATTCTTATTCTGATTAATTAGCTAATCTTACTTTGTGATGCGCACAACAAAACAAGTATAGACTAGATTGCCTAATTTGGAACAAAGCATTGCATATCCATTTGTTTGAAAATGGTTTGAGATTTGCTACTCGCAAGTAGGCTAAAATACAGATTTCAATGAATTATTCCAATTCAAACAATCCAACCTTCACCCACAGGCATTCAAGCAGTTATATCACATAAGCAATTAGCCTCATGGTAAGCATGCTATCATGGCAACGCTCACACGCATGCAAGATGCTAAAGCATAAACACTTACTGAGTACTCCGAGCCAAAACAGAAACCAGTTAGTAATCAAATGCATGATCCTAATTCATGTTAAGATGGCTAATGCAACACATGCAAAATGCAACTAATATACGCTCGGCTATTCTAAGATGGCATGTGAGATGCTACAGTTAACACATATTCAACTTGGAATTGAAATACAATGCAGTTAGTATGATGCGCCGAGCTCGGTGCATGCAATAGATATGAATGATGCAAACATGCATAGCATAAGGATGCTAATTGAAATATGCCCTAATACTAACCATCATAAGCGGTTAAATAAAAGGAAGAAAGAAATGGGGGTTGGAAGACATGCATCACACACACGCACGGTTATTACAAATTTGCCCTCGCTCGGAGGGACCAAAAGAATAATACAAATCAATTAACCTACAAGCTAATTAAATATTGCAGACCACTTAACTAGTTAAGCAAATTAACTAAGCTAAGAAAGCAGTAAAAGGCCTCGGAAGAGGGTCCAATGCACGCGTGCTCGGGTTTGCTCGGAAATCCGTCGCCATGCACAAGCTGCCTCTGTTTACCCTGCTCTGCTCCTCTGAGATTTGCACAAATCCCAAGAAACACTCTATGGGCACTGGGGAACACCACCAGCTAGAGGGAAACATCACCGGCCATGGTAGGATGGTCATCGACCATTAATTGAGCTCTCGGCCAAATATGTTTGGTCGGTCGACAATAGAGATGGCCGGCCGACCAATTCTTCCTGCGACAAAGCAGCAGAGGGCAAAACATGGCATGACAATGCATTTCAAGCAAATGTGTGCACAACCACACCCCTTATCATGTTTATGACTCAAAGGGGTATGGTACTTGATTCTCGGACCACCAATCGCGCATTTCGATGCGTGATGGCCCAAGAAGTCAAGTGTGCAACTCAATATGGAATGAAATGCATACAAACAAACAAGAGGCCCAACCTCAATCATGGTTAATCAAGAGGCAAGGAATGCATGCCAAATGCAACCTAAGCATGTGAGCTAAGTATGAAACATGAGCATGGAGGCAAGTATGCAAACATGAACATGGGGGAAGCATGCAACAAAATGCAATATGGCTAAGCATGTGTCAACAATGCAAGTTATGAGCATGCAAAACATTATGCAACCGAAGCATGCAAGCATGTAGCAATGTGACCACATTTGAACAACACGCGAAAGGTGGACTTAGACCAATATGGACAAGCCTCGGCCATGTCTAAATAGGAAGCCAAAATGCTATGGAATTGAGGCAAATACACACACAAACAATACATGCAAACATGGCCCAACACTTAAGCATTAAAGAGCATCTTTTAAGCACACTTAAAAGAGGATAATCATGGACAAACGACATGCACATCAAACTCTGAAAATCATGTTAAGATGATACCAAATCCACCTACCAATGCAAGCAAGGCATGCAACCAAACCCAAGGACTTAAACTATGGTCATGTGACACATGAAGCAAATGACCAAAGTGAACTAAAATAGTCCTAAATCATGCAAAAGTAAGCCCCAAGAACCACTTAGTTGGCATCTAAATGACCTAATTCTAAAGGCATGCAAAAGGGGCCAAACATGGAGCATAAGGCACCAACCTCTTAAAGCATTAAAGGAGCATCAAATGCAAGCATACAAGCATGCCATAAGGACTGAAATGACATGGCAAATGGTTCCAAACCACTAAAATAATGCAAATAGAGCATGCTAGAGGGTCCAACACTCAAGGCCTACAAGGGAGATTACATGGTAGCTATACAAAGCAAATCATGGATGACCCAAACAACCAAAAACAATCCTCAAGCACACTAAAACATGCATAAAAGCTTGACAAAGCTAAGCCAAAACAAGTAAGCATAGTGGTCTAAATGCTAGACACATGTTAAGGCAAATCATAGCATTACAAGACATGTATGCAAGCTAAGCATGGTGTGTCTAAACCAATCAAAAAAAGTGCTATATCATGGCATAATAAGCACAAATACCACTTAATACATGGCCAACATGAACCTAAAAATGGTGCTCACACATGAGGCAAAAATGGCACATATTGAAGACAACAAGGAGAAGGGATGGCCCTCTCCTTCTTAGGACCTCCAACCACCATCCTCACCACTGAAATTCAGTGGTGAGGAGGCCCAAACAAAGTGGTCCCGAAGCTCACCAAAAATAGCACAAAATGGAAGCCAAACAAGGCCTAAGAGGGGGTAAACGACCCCAAACACAAAAGTGGTCTTAAAAAAACTTCAAGACGAGCTGAAAATAAGACTTTTTTCAGTTTATGACAAAGCCCAAAACAGCATGCAAGACAGGCTAAAAGTGTGTGCAAAACGGAGAATAAAGACGGTAAGAAGTTAACTTTGAAGACCAACAAGAACCAGCAGCCTTTAGACCAAAAAATGCAACCTTCAACCTCTGAAAATCAGCTCCAAGGTGCTTGGATGGATGATGGAGGTGTTGTGCTAGGAGGTGTAGTTCAAATGGCCAAGAACTAGACCCTTTTGCACCCTCTAACCCACACAAATGTAGAGAGAGAGGGAGATATAGAGAGGGAGTGATACATATATGATATATATCAGATTTTTCTAACCCTTGAAATGGAAGGAGAGGCTCTCCTTATATAGGCCAAGGCAAGGTGCCAAGCTTCTAAGAGAAGCTAACATAAAAAGGGTCAAGGGGATCAAGCTTATCAAGGAAGCTAAGCCAAAGGTCCAAGCTTCTTAGAGAAGCTAGAGCAAAGGGTTCAAGCTTCTTGGAGAAGCTAAAAAGGGTCAAGCTTCTTGGAGAAGCTAGAGCAAAGGTTCAAAAGGTTTAAACTAGAACCAAGGGTTCAAAAGGTTCAAGCTTCTTGGAGAAGCTAAACCAAGGGGGTTCAAAAGGTTCAAACTTCCTCAAGAAGCTAAAACAGAGGGTTCAAAAGGTTCAAACCCCCTCAAGAAAAGGTCTCGGTCAGAAAAAGTGGCTAATCGGCCAACAAAGTTGGCCGGCCGACCACAAAATGTGCCGACCGACCATCAATAGTGTCGACCGGCCTTCACCAATGGCCGGTGGCAAGGAAACAAGGCCGGTGGCCTCAACCCATGGCCGGTGAGGTGTAGGGATGGCCTACAAGCTATTTCCCACCCTCAGAAGCAAAACAACAAGTGTTTGATACAAAACCAAACACAAAACAAACAAGTCAAGAGGTCTTAAGGCAAGGCGCTTAGCCGAAACCTCCGAGAACTCAAGACGAACACAAACAGGGATGATCATCGAGTGTTCAAACGATGACGTCCAAGTCTTAAGGACGGTCAAAAATGGGGTGTCTACAGCTTGCCATGAGGCTATGTGCTTATGTGATATAAACTGTTTGAATGGCTGTGGGTGAAGGTTGGATTACTTGAATTGGAACAATTCATTGAAGTCCGCATTTTACCCTACTTGCGAGTAGCAAACTTCAAACCATTTTCAAACAAACAAATATGCAGTGTTTCGTTCCAAATTAGGCGATCTAGTCTATACTTCTTTGCTGTGCGCATCACGTAGTAAGATTAGCTAATTAACCGAAATAAGAACGCATGTGTTTTCAAAAATAAGATATCATGCTTAGTACAGGCCGATCTTTGATCTAGCGAGCGGGGGTGCCCATTGCATGACCTTTCCCAATCGTACCCAAGTTCCCGAGCCAAGGCAACTTTGGTGATGACAAACACGTGGCCTTAGGCAACGAGTCAGGGTTTCCTAATTTTTCCCAAAAACAAAATATTTAGGTGGCGACTCTGTATCTGGCAAAGCAGTCCATGTTTGGCACTTCTTTCTTAAAAATCAGTTTTCCAAAATGATTTGCCGGATTTGGACTCTTTGGTGATTTATCGATCTTGTATTGCACTTTGCAAGATCAGATTCAGAACCGTGACATTTGAGTCCGAACTGTAGTATGCTAGAGAACAAATTGAAGATTCACGCCCTCACAAAAGCTCGGAGCTTCAGGAGTCCTCGGGGCGCGTCTACACCTACTTACTTGAAAATGTGCGCTATCACATGCTTTGAGTTGAGCCATATACCATGCTAATAAACCGAACCTAGTAGTTGCATTTTGTATGTGTTACATCAGTCACTTGCATATTAGAGCATGCATTTTTCTAACTATTTTTACTTCTTTTGGCTTGCCTCGGTTGAGTTATAGGTGAGCATTCATTGCTTTAGGATATTGCATTAGTGTTAGTGTTGCCATATAAAGCATATTACCATGAGGTTAAGTGCTTAGTTGATATACCTGTTTGAATGCCTGTGGATGAAGGTCTTTTTGCTTAAATTGGGATGATTTGATTAATGTACATATGAGCTTACGTTTTCAAGTAGCACATATCCAAAACTCTTTTCAAAGCAAACATGAAATCAAAATGTTCTAAAGTGGGCGAATTGGTCTATACTTGTGTGCCTCACATAGTAAAGATAGCATAATAATTAGAACAAGAGCATATAATGTGAATAAAAATCACATCATGATTAGTAGAGGCCGATCATTGATCGGGTGAGTGGGGTGCTCAATTCATGACCTTCCCCTCTCATATCTAAGTTCCCGAGCTGTGACAATTTGGTGATGACAGATAAGTGGCCTTTGGCACAAGTCACGGGTTTCCTAAAAATATTTAGGTGGCGACTCTGTAATCTGGCAATGCAGTTCATTTTTGGCATTTTTCATTCAAAATTGATTTTTCAAATGATTTGTCAGATTATGATTCATTTGCATTTATCTATTTCACATTGCATTTGTGAAATCAGATTCAGAACCATGGGAGTCCGAACTGTAGGGCTAATCGTATCCGAGAGGAGCACAAAAAGTAAGCCACATTATGCTATATATGTTTATATTGCAAATGGTTCTTTAACATAAACTTGGAGTTTATGTTAGTTTTGATTCTCCATCTATTATTAGATATCTTGAATCCTTAACATGCGATGGATTTGGAGCATGTTTTGAAGATTGTCATTTTGATGAAGTAGTCTTCTCATCATCAGGAGGGGAAAGTTGTAGTCTGAAACTCGATGTGAAATCACTAGAAATAATTTGATGTTATCTTATCTTGATCCTCGTATTAATCAATGTGAACTAGAAGTTCAAATGGTTATTTATTTGCCAAGTAAGCAACTTAATTAACAAACGCTTGCACCGATACTAAAAATATAATAAAATCCTATATTCCAACTGCTAATGCTCCAACAAAAATTGATATTCCTGAAGGACATCTGTTGGTATAGTAGTAAATGTATTTAAGTCATGCCAAAAGCGTGGTAGACCTGTCGATGCAAAAGACAAAGTTTCTTGAAAGAAGAAGACAGTTGGTATTCCTAAAGAGATCATATCTAGCGCTCCTGAAAAGGTGCCCCAAAAGAGACTATGCCTAGCACTCTTGAAAAGGCTAAACCCACAAAAAATTCTTAGTGCTCCTGAAGAGGCTAGACCCACAAAACAGACTATTATAATAAATATATTTAAATCTCCTACTTATAAACCTCCTAAAGCAGAACCTCCAAAAAGAAGAATCTTCTGAAGAGTTATCCCCTGACGTGGAATCTCTTGAAGTGTTATCCCTTGAAGTGGAACTGCTAGAAAAGTTATCCCTTTGAAATGGAAAAGGTATCTGAAAATAATGAGATCTTGATACGTTATATAAGTACATGAGATATTTGGGATAGAAATTAAACTATTGTCAACAATATATTTTTCGTTTAAAGTTGCTCTTGATATTACCAGAAGTAATGGTGAAAACATTACCAAAATTGATGATAATAATAAACCACAAACTGTTGAAGAATGATGACGTAGAAATAATTGACCAATGTGGAAAGAAGTAATACAAATAGAATTAAACTTGCTTACAAAAAGGTGAAATATTTGCACCTGTAGTCTAACCCCCATAACGGACATAGATTGTCAAATATAAGTGGGTATTTATACTATATCACAATGAGAAAAATGAAATTATTAGATATAAAGCGCAACTTATTGTGCAAGGTTCCTTGCAGAAACTTAGCATTGACTATGAGAAAACTTATGAATGCAATTGCATTTAGATTTCTCATCAGCTTGGAAATCATAAAAAATTTAGATATGCTTTTAATGGATGTGGTTACAACTCACTAAATAGTGATATATATATATATAAGTCCTTTAAGTATTTAAGGTGCCAAAAGCATTTAATTCAAAACCCAAAAGTGAGAAATCCAGATTTGCAATTGTTGTGGTATATATTGAAGTTTTGAATCTTGTGGAACTCCAGAAGAGCTTACATAAACTGTAAAATATTTTAAATGAATTTGAAATGAAAGATCTTAGCAACATGAAATTTTGTATCGGCCTACAGATCGAACAATTGTCAAATGAAATTCTTGTTCATCAATTAAAAAGTCCTGAAGCACCTTTATATGAAAAAACTCATCCATTAAATACTCCAATGGTTTTCTCGCCCTCCAGAAGATGGTGAAGAAATTCTTGGTCCTAAAGTACTATATCTCAATACAATTAGTGTTATTATTGAAAAATCTAGAAACCTCCTAGATGTTGATTTGTGATTATGTATCAATTTTAAGCAGAATATAACAATCCCAATCAAACAATCAAGAGAAAGAGACACAAAGATTTTACGTGGAAAAACCACAATTGGACACCTTCCAATTGTGATAAAAAAACCATGGGCAACAGCCACAAGAACAATCCACTAAGAAGATATAAAGGAATTACACAAGTATCACTCTCAATTATCTAGCGAATTCACAACGCCTACTTGAACCAACCTCTATGTGCCTCTTCCAACCCCATCTTCAGCACGGAATTGTCTTTCTAATGAGCCACTCCGGATTCCCTCCAAAGCTTCAGCTCAATTCTTGAAATTCACAACTGAAGAACAACTCTCTCTTTTGTGTATAACAAACAAACCTTTGATGTACTCTCTTTAAATCATGAGTTGAATACTCAATAAAATATCAAAGAAAAATAACAAAATATCCCCAGATATAAACCTTTAAGAACCAAAAAAAAGATCTGGAGGACTTCAATCAATTACTTAGTTTTGGGAGAAAACCAAGTATTTATAGAGAACCAAAAGTAATCCAAGATTGGGAAGAAAACAAACTCCTTGAGATATCCGGATTCTGAGGCTCGCTCGAGCGAAGCTTTCCTGGCTTAAGCGAGGAGAGTAATTTTGATGATTTCTACTAGTGCCTTGGCTCGAGCGACGGATCCTTGGCTCGAGCGACCGATCACTTCTTTCAGGTTTTTGTATGGACGCAATCCTTGGCTCGAGCGAGCATTCCTTGGCTCGAGCGAGCAAGCCTTAGATCGAGCGAGCACTCCTTGGCTCGAGCGAGCAACGGCTAACATGCAATTTTGAATGCAAATTTGAATTTTGCTTCGGCCGCGAGCTGACCGGTCAGCTCGACCCCCGTAATAATCAGCGAAGTGGCAATCTTGAAAGCATTAACATCACAAACTTTTCTGCATGGCTCGATTCGGATTTGGATTCGCATCTAATAAACTCAAGGCCTCACTGAAATAAAAGTGCGAAAATAAATACATCTGAAAGGAGTTTTGTCAAATGGGGTTGCCAAGAATAAAAACCTAACAATTATGTATCTTATAAATTGTACTAGGCTTAATATTGCATTTTCAGTCAATTTATTAGCAAGATATATTTCTATATTAACCAAACGCCATTGGAATGAAGTAAAGCAGATATTACGTTATTTTTCGTAGAATAACCAATATAGGTTTATTTTATTCAAATAAATCAAAGCCGCAACTAATTGGATATACAGATGCTGAATACCTCTCTAATCCACATAAAGCCAAATCATAAATAAGATATGTATTTATCTATGAAAATACTGTTATATCTTAGCGATCAATAAACATATATTGACGGCTACTTCTTCTAATCATTCAGAGATACTTGCAATTCATGAAGCAAGTCGAGAATGTATTTGGTTTAGATCCATGATCCATCTTATTCAAGAAAATTGCAGATTGTCTTCAACGAAAGATAGTCCAACTATACTCTATGAAGATACTGTTATATCTTAGCGATCAATAAACATATATTGACAACTACTTCTTCTAATCATTCAGAGATACTTGCAATTCATGAAGCAAGTCGATAATGTATTTGGTTTAGATCCATGATCCATCATATTCAAGAAAGTTGCAGATTGTCTTCAACAAAAGATAGTCCAACCATACTATATAAAGATAATGCTGCGTGTATTACACAGATCAAATGTGGCTATATCAAAGATACGCTCAAGTGATAATCTGGTAGATCGATTTACTAAAGCACTACCGACTGTAACATTTAAGAAGTCCAGTGCATAATATTGGGATGCGTCGACATAAAGATCCATCATGTAGCATTGAGGGGGAGTCATCTATTTAAGCAGATTTGTAGATTGCACTCTTTTTCTTTCGTCTAAAATTTTTTCCCACTAGGTTTTCCTTAGAAAGATTTTAATGAGGCAATATAAACAAATCACATACAAGAATATTGTACTCTTTTTCCTTCACCAAAGGGTTTTGCCCACTGAGTTTTCCTTAGTAAAGTTTTAACGAGATATATTCTTAATATATAGTTATCCAATAGGAAGTGTTGTAAAATATTTGAATAACCATCAAACGAGATGTAATTGGAATTCTAATGAATTTTTTGGCCAAAGTGAAAATAAAGAACAGTTTTACTATGTGTGAAGTGTGGTATATCATGTGGTAAATCACATGATATGGTGAATAGTAGTGAATAGTAAGGATTTTATCACTAATAAATAGGTAAGTTTACATAATAATGAAGACATAAAAAAAAAAATCTTTAATTCTTATTTTATTGTAATTCTTCTCTATTTATTTTCTTTAGTTTTATAACCGGTCAGATTATCTAAAATTGATTCTATGGACAAACCCCAACATGACATCAAATCGTAACTGACATCCTTTTATGACATAATCAACAATACAAACTAAATTTGACAAGAATTAGTTTAATCATAATCAGAAGAAAGGCATTTTCATCAAGAAAAACCATTTTTATCATTTTGAAAAGGCAATTTCCTTTTGTCATAAAGGTCGAGATTGAAAATGACATTTTCATCATAAAGGTCTGTATTGAAAAATAATAATAATAAAAGTAATAATAGATGGAGGAGGTGAAGTTGCAATCTTTTAATTCAATTGAGTAAGCTAGTACAGGACAATAATTAAAGATAGTAAATTGGAATTTAATTTTTAGATAAATCTTTTTGTTTTCCTTGTAATTAAAGACGAACAAATCGCATTATCCAAATCAGCTCAGGGATATGATAATTGTTACCTAAGTAGCTGATTTAAATAAATAAAAAATAAAAAATAAAAAAATAAATTATAAATACACCTCTTAAAATTTACTTAAAATATGTACGGTCTCTTGTAATTTAAAAAATTACAAATATTACTTTGTTTGCATTTTTTATTTAACATAACTAATTAAAAAAATAAAATTCTTAACTACTCTCCTATATAATAATAAAATTACTTGAATTTGAAATAAATTTACGACATTTTTAGAAATTATTAATTAATTGCATGATTTATTAATAAAATGACCTATTTATTATGAAATTAGAAATTTTAAGAGGTGAAATGTAATTTTTAAAATCACAGGAGGCAAATTATATTTCAAGTAAATTTCAAGAAGTGTATTTGTAATTTACCCAAAGGAAAGGGATAAAGAAAGCATATTCAATTAAGGGTAAACCCCTTAAAATTAGCTTAAAATACGAATTGTCTCCTGTGGGTATAAAATTTACATCCCGTCCGTTGAAGTTTATAATTTCATAACAAATGACCCTGTTATCAATAAATCGTCAAGTCAATTAACAGTTTTTAATGTTGTCAGAAGTATATTTCAATTAATAATTTAAGTAATTTTATTATTATATAGGAGAGTAGTTAGAAATTTCATTTTTTAGTTTATTTGTTAAATAAAAAATTCTTATAAAGAGATATTTGTAATTTTTCAAATTACAAGAAACAATCCGTTTTTTAACTTATATCAAAAGGTGTATTTGTAATTTACTCTTTAATTTTTAAGGTATAGATAAAAATTGGGAAAAATATATATATAAAATAAGGGAAAATTATTGATAAATCCTATTTAGAAGTGTTTTAGCCCAAGAAGTCCATGAAAGAATTTTTTAACCCATTTAGTCCCATGTATGTATAGTTTTATTCCATAAAGTCCTTTTTCTTGATTTACACTATTTTCTTGGACACTTATGCC